>VUQG01045310.1:0-25001 GCA_015106755.1 Etia nguti | reverse complement strand
AAAAGGAGGAGGAAGGAGAAAAAAAAAAAAAAAGAAGATACTAAAAACAGAGAGTGAGACAGGGGGATAGACAGGAGGAAACAGGACAGGGCAGGAAAGAGGGAGGCAGTGTTTGAAGTCAAACAAAATTCGTCCGTATCCTCAGGAAGTCACTGCTGCCAAAGACGGATAAACACGGGACTGTTTCTTGTGGTTATGATTACATGTGTATTGTGTATGTGTATGTGTGTGTGTGTTCACATACTGTCTTTCTCTTTGATAATGGCACTATTTCTTGAAACAAAGCCCATATTTTAGCATGCAGCCGTGATTCAGTTTGGCTTCTCCTTCTTTCAAAGTCTCATCGTGCCCTCTGCTTAGCCCTCCCCTTAACCCTCGGGGTAATGAATTAAGCTGTCTAAAGGTCTGCATTCACTGCTTGTCTGCTCAAGGCCCAGAGGGATGTTTTTTTTTTCCTTTTCCCTGGGTCCTATGAGGACTTGATTGAGTGCTAACAAGGAACACTTTTATGGTTTTCAGATAACATCACGGTGCCTTACTAATAGTGGTTCGCGGTCTCCGGGGTCATATTAGCTTGAATCATTTGAGATGTGGTCTGAGGTCTTTGTGAATGTGACAGTGAGACTAGGTTAGAATAAAGGTAGTATTAATTTAAGGCCAAGGGTAAATGTCAGGTGTGTAGTTTCAGGTTAGAATTTGGGGCTACAGAGTGTGAAGAGTGTCCTCAAAAGTATAGAAATGTGTGTTGTGTGTGCTAAATGGTAAAACGAGGTCAGAAAGTTCAAATCTTTCCTGTTCTGTGCATCTTAACAAGACAGATGAGCTTAAATGAAAATGAATGCTTGCGGTTTGAGATGTGATTGCATCTGTGTATATATAAATTCTTTTGGTGGGACACCGAGGGCATGCAAAGTGGTATTAGCTCTGCTGTAATGACACAGAGTGATGGAAATACCACAGCCACCTTGACAAAACTCGCCCGGCATAACTGCTCGGGGCACAGTGTGCTCAGAGATTACACATTAGTGCGAGTGTGGTTGCGGGGTGTGTATGTACTCCCACCTTAGTCTACAATCGTCTAGACTCTCTAACAGCCCTGTTGTGGAACAGCTAATCAACGCAGCTGATGAAGCAGTGCGAATAAGAGAGAGCAGTGAGGGTAAAGATCGCACGGCATATTTAAGAAAAAGAGACAAAAAGAAAATTACTGAAAGAGAGAGACATAGGATTACCCAGGAGGCTGATCGTTCTTGAAATGATCTTCGACTTTCGTGTAGATATTCAAATAGGGGTCTGTGTGGTTTGGGTTTGATGTCAGTGGTGAGACCAGCAGGATGGCTGGCCAACAAGATGTGACTTTTAAACAACCAGCAAAAATATTTTCCAACTTAATTAAAGGGCTCTGGCCCTCTCGAAAGATAGCAAAATGATTATACCCCATAGGCCAACTGCCACTCAATAGAGACTCTCCTCCCTCTTGTTCTGAAAAGTCCTTTGTTTTCTGGGAGCTGTCAGGCGTACTTTACGCAGGTTTCGGAGGGGTTTCCAACCTTGGACCTCATGCCCGAGAGGCTTAATAAGAGGAAAATAATTTCTGAAACCACATCTGATATATGGAAGCACATCTGTTTAATAGCACAAGTACGGATACTTTATCTTTTATTTTATTTTATTTCTTTGCCTCTCTGTGTCTTTGTTTGGACTATAAAAGCTATCAGTGGTTCGACCTTTCCCTGCACATGCCGTTCAATCACTGCCCATTGTGACTCAGACACTTGGAGAGGATGGCCGATCGTGTCCTGTGTTTTGTAATTATGCAGTCCAGCCAAATGCTCATTCATAGAAAAGGACCTTTTGTGACCCACTTGTTGGTTAGCATTTTTTAAACTTCTATTTATGGGCAGACATTTTCTTTGGCACTGGAGGGCGATAATGTTTTTGGTGTGTATATTTTTTGCTCAGGAAAGAGGTTTTCATTCTCGAATGCCCTTTGAGATCCATCTGTTTTGTTAGTTGTCTGACAGACAGAAGATCTCTGCCTGATTCTCAGCTTAGGATAGTTCAGCTGTATTGGAGTCTGAAGCAGTCATACGCATCTGTTTAGATACATGGATGTCTGCTTTTGTCTTGGGGAATGGTTAGTACAGAGATAGATGGTTAATAACATCGAGGGAATGACCAGTGACGAATAGACCAGATTAGTATTTCTGTTCTGGTCTGTGCCTGGCTGGAGTTCCAATGCAGTCTGGTTTTTACTCTCTGTTTATGATTTTGGCTGTGTGGGTTGTGTGTTTGTGTCTGGATAACAGCAGGACCCAGAGGCTTGAGCGTGATAGAGAGGTTAACCAAAGTATAGCCAGAGGGATAGAGTCTGGGTTTGTGGAGTAAAGTGTTATGATGGTTTGTGTTATCTGGACTGACAACCCAAAAGCTCATGAGGTGCAATCAGTGCCCTCGGGGGCCTGAGAGATGTGATTGCCGTGAGGCCTGTTAGACTTATGTATATGACATGGGGAAGTGTCAGGGACAGTTAAAGGTGTTGGGGGAACGTGAAAACACAGAAAACCTTATTCAAGCACCCTCCTGCAACTTCTTAGACCCCCATCTGTTTTTGTTCTGCACACCAGCAAATAGAAACAGACATGCAGTGGCGTAAAAATGCGTAAAAGGCAACTGCATTAAATTGTCTGTGAGATAAAGCTTTCCAGAGAGAGTAATGAAAGAAATTGAGAATGGCACCAATAGCCCATGCAAATGATTCTAGTGGTCTATAGTGGGTGCTAATGCAACCTACAGGTCATTATTAGGCCGTTGTGATGAGAAACCTGAAGGCAATTAAAAGTCTACAGTTCTCCAGACAGTGGTGAGTCACTGGTGATTGAGTTGAAGCTTAACAGTAACCAGTCCTTGTGACTCAAACATATTTGGCTTTGGGTGAGATTTTGTTAATAGTGTGATAGAGTTGTTTGGAAGGTCTGCACAGTTTGTGGTACTTTCTTCCTTTTGATACGTCCCTTTGTGGCATTTTTTGTGATTCAGCATTGCTCATGGTGATGACAAGTGGACATTTGTTTTTTATGCTGATTTGACTGGGAAAGGCACTGACTACACTGGGTTTGCTTTCTGCTCACAATAAGAGAACCAAGCTGGCATGGTAAATATGAAGCAGGGACATCTGTTGTGGTTGTTTATTTACATTGCAAGGAAGTGACAAACTACTTTATCCTTTCCTCTGTTGACTTTACTAGTTTATTTGTTCAATCAATACTTTTATACCATCCCTGCTTCTTTGAACCACTATTTGCTTTTTTTTCCCCACTCTCATTTGCCGTTTTATTGCCAGATGGAACTTGAATGCTGAGCATATACTATATAGAAACGGTGCAGAGTCAGACAGTCTGCCGAGAGATTACAACAGCCGTATCACGCTATTAATAAAAATCTTATAAGGTTTAATGAATCAGTTCTCATTAGAGATGAGTCAAATGCCTGATTTCTTTTAATTACATGAAAGGCATTTCATGTCTGAATAAGCAGCAGGTTGACTGTACAATATTGAGGTGAAGGTGTTTGAAGATGTAGTGTTCACAGTGGGTGGTGTGTCTGTCTGTACCCTTTATTACTCTGATTCATTACCAAATCATAACAGAAAGTGAGTGAAGATTTTCCACAGGCAATCATTACTGTGGGCACCCTTATATGTTTGAGTTTAAATTCTACTGGAAAATACACATCACCTTTCTTTATAAGTTATATTATCACACTGATACCAAAATCACTACTCATGAGCCACTTTGTTAAGTACACCTTGCTAGTACTTGGTTGGACCCTGTTTTGTCTTCAGAACAAGTTCTGAAGAGTTCTTCATTTCATAGATTCAACAAGGTGTTGGATATATTCCTGCACATTTGCACATCCATCATGCAAGCTAAATCCCTAAGGAGCTCAATTTGATTGAGATCTGGTGATGGCCAGTTGGTCGCAGCAGATGGTTGCCCCTCCCTGAGCCTGGTTCTGCTGTAGTTTTCTTCCTGTTAAAAGGGAGTTTTTCCTTTCCTCTGTCGCCAAAGTGCTTGCTCGTAGGGGGTCATATGATTGGTGGGTTTTTCTCTGTATGTAATATTGTAGGGTCTACCTTACAATATAAAGCGCCTTGAGGCGCCTTGAGGCGCCTTGAGGCGCCTTGAGGCGACTGTTGTTGTGATTTGGCACTGCAATTGTAGTCGTATGGAAAGGTATCTCTTTCCTTCATCTGAGGGCCACACCCGCGCTTCCCTGCCTTGGGTGGCATTGTTCAGTGCTGGGAGAAAATCTGTTAGAGCCTCTCTCTTTCTCCTTTCCTTCTCTTTCCCTTGGGGTAGAGTGGGCACCTTTTGCTCTGTCCTGGGATGGTGAGGGGACAGGTCTGGGTGATCTTGTGCCACTGAGCGTGTGCCCCAGCACCCTGGTTATGCTGGCTAGTGTCTTTCCTGTGCTTTGGATCTGTTCCTTGGCTTGTGCAGTGCTGTGGCCTCCTCTTGTTGTGTGTCTGTGCTGCCTGGGATGTGCTGCCTAGAACTGGGATGTGCTGTCTGTGTCTTTGGTTCTGGTGCAGACCTTCCTACTTCCACCTGCACATGCTGATATGCTGATGTCCATTGCAGATTAGTCTTTGCTCCCGGTTGCAGTCACTTGGGGTTTCTGGGCTCATTTGGCCCCTGAAGCCCAAAGATGAAGAAAAAAAAATAACAAAAGAAATATGTGGATTATATATATGGATTCCTTAATTTTATTTTTAGTTACCTAAATCAGTTGTTCTTACCCTGGATATTAGAAGTCCTGACAAAATAGAAAAAGAAAAAACTGGGGAATGAAGAATTAAAGCAAACATCAATCACAGACATGCAATATGGTGTCACAAGTTCATAAGGAGGTCATAAGCCAGTGAGGTTAGCACTCCAATTTTTAAAGACCCTGATACACTCAGAAACAGTCATGGATGTGGACACACATGCGGTTCTGTTTATGCTACATTGTGTGCCTCCGCAGTGCACTTGTGCAGTCATAAATCGTTGGCTACACATGGACATCTGTGCCTAACTAACATGAACATGAAATTTAGTATAATTTTACATTTACCCTGGCCCTCTTATTATAGTTGCTTTACCTACTGTAATCAAAGCTTGGTTCCAAACCTCAGATTTTCTGCCCACATCCCACATATTTTCAGCAAATTCACATTACTTGATTTGACCCCGGTTGGAAAATCAGTCAACCAGTCGGTGCTTGGTTTGTGAGCATTATTGTCATTCATAACAAATACCAGCAAGGTAATGGGAACAGGCCAGGGTGTGACTGGGATATATATATTTGGGATATAGCCTAAGTGACAAATTATGGTATATGCAGATAATTTTGAGTTATCACAGAGGAGAAAAACATGGGTGTACAAATAACATAATGGATCCATTCTAGTGTCTAAGTTATTTATGACAGTTTGCTGGCTTGCAGAGATCCAGAATCCTGACACTCCTAAATCAAGTGTGGCCATTATTAATATATTTTCTACACCTGTGCTTTTCTTGCTGTGACATGCCAGAATGTCTGATGCATTAAGTCACATAATCCTGTTGTGGCGGAAAAACATGTTTGCATAGTGTCTCTCTAAAACATTATGTTTGAGTTTCATATTATGTTCTTTTTATAATGTGATTGTGTTTCCTCACAGAGTAAATGAAGAGGTTCTTAAATAGTGTGTTTGAACTCTACTTGAGAACTTAAAGTCCTTTATACAGCATGTCTCATTCACACAAGCCCGTTCTACAGTGAAGTGCTTTTATCTAACAATCACACTACAGTAGATGCTTGGATATATGCAAATTTTCTTTGTGTGATATAAACTAGGTCAAAATGAAATATGTGCAGTTGTTAAAAATACAGATTTTTTTTTTTAACATCTCTTTTCTAAACCATGGCCTCTAAGTCCCCTGGCTCTCACATTGACTGTTTGGATTGAATATAGCAGTATTTGGCCTTCATAATGCAGCAACACTCCAGTAGAGCTTCCCCCTCCTGAATTCACTGGGAAATGTTTACCTTCACACTCCAACATGCTAGGGTGGTCCCAGAGCGCAAGGGTTAATGGGCATAAATTGCAAGTGCCCAGCTGTGTGTATATTCAGATGTAAACACAAAAACACAGAAGTACAGGGATGTGGTAGCACATTCATTTGTCCACCATTGGTAATGTGCAGAAAACAATAATGACAATAGTAATGTGGCAGAAATCCAAAATTATATTTAAAATTGCTGAGTGCTGTGTTACCTTCTACAGTGAAGATGGTCATAATTCAAATGGAACTGCTGTTTTGTAATGCAGTATGTGGCACAGATGTTCATGAACTCCCACGAGACATGTACAAATCCCTTTATTATGGCTTACTGTGTATGAGTGTTTGGATAGTATTTCTGAGAATGTGCCTGAGCCTAATTCTCAGAATAAATCACAATTTTTTTTTATTCACTCTTTTCTTGTACTTGTGAATTATTTATTTTTACAAACTACTCTCTTTTCTATATGATATAATCAAGCACTTATAAAAAGGGTACCTTTTAAGTTTGATCACTCACTACAAGTCTTTTCAGGGCCTGCTTGGGTTGTCTTACCCAAAGACGAAAAAAGACTGGGTCACACCTTCAATTAGTCTATGATCCCCTTTATCTTCTGAGCCATGGCTGGCCCAGCTGTGGTATTTATCTAATTCAAAAAATAGCATTAATAAACCTCTGAAGGTCATTACAACAGAAGAGAAACTCTAGCCTCAAATATTCCACATTGTGATCTTGCTAAGCATGCATTTTTGGCACGTTTTAATAGGTATTTGATTATGAGGATCTTTTCATATGTGCTTTAAGCTCATCTTGCATTTAATGGATGGCAAGCAAGAGCTGGTGGACCTGTTTAATTTTCAACATAAAGTAAAGGTAATTAAGCAAGTAAAATTTTATTTATAAAATGTGCTAGCCACTGTTGCAAAACCTTTAGTCTCCTTTAGTTCTTTTCTTGTATGCTAAGAACCCTTAGCATAAGGTAATATGCACCTGAATTAGCAACAGTGTTGCAATCCCGATCAAAAGTTTGAGACCACTTCAAAACTGACAAAAAAACACATATTTTCATGGTTGGATCTTAACAAGGTTCCAAGTAGAGCTTCAACGTGCAACAAGAAGAAATGGGAGTGAGACAAAACATTTTTTTAAGCATGCAATTTATTGAAAACGATGCTTAAACTGCAACAGGATGCTTTACAGCTGATCAAAAGTTTAGGACCACACCTCCAAAAAAAAACCATAACCCCCCCCAAAACAGAAATCAAAGTTCCATGAACTCAACCGTTATTGTTGATCACTTGAAAAATTCGTTGCGGCATGGCTGGTGCAAGCATTTCCATGAGGTGAGTGGGAATGTTTCTCCAAGTGGTGAACAGGGCTGCACGAAGGGCAACTTCCCTTGTAATCCATCCCCAAAGGTTCTCAATTAGATTTAGATCAGGGGAACACGCAGGATGGTCCAAAAGAGTGATGTTATTCTCCTGGAAGAAGTCTCTTGTCCTGCAGACATTGTGTACTGCAGACATTGCGTTGCCTGTTAAAAAACCCAGTCGTTACCACACAGATGAGGGCCCTCAGTCATGATGGATGCTCTCTGCAACATTTGGACATAGCCAGTGGCCGTTTGACCCCCCTGCACCTCCTGAAGCTCCATTGTTCCACTGAAGGAAAAAGCCCCCCAGACCATTATGGCGCCCCCTCCACTGTGGTGTGTAGAAAACATCTCAGGTGGGATCTGCTTGACATGCCAGTAACGTTGGAAACCATCAGGACCATCAAGGTTAAATTTTTTCTCATCAGAGAATAAAATTTTCTTCCACCTTTCAATGTCCCATGTTTGGTGCTCTCTTGCAAGGTCAAAACGGTCAGTTCTGTGGCGTTCAAGAAGACGAGGCCTTTGAAGACGTTTTTTGTTTTTGAAGCCCTTCAGTCTTAGATGCCGTCTGATGGTTATGCAGTCGGCACCAGTAAGGACCTTGATTTGGGTCGAGGCTCATCCAGTGTCTTGACAGACAGCCAATTGGATCCTCCGGCTCAATGCTGGTGTAATTTTTTGGGGGTCTTCCACTTGACTTTTATTTTCCATAACCCTCAGGATCATTTAAGAAATTCCAAATGACTGTCTTACTGCATCCCACCTCAGCAACGATGGCGCACTACGAGAGACCCTGCTTATGCAGTTTTTTTGCCTTTGCCATCAGAACGTCATGACAGTGTGACTACCAGACAGAAAATGACATTGAATCCACATTTTTGCACAGATTTGGCCTTTTAAAGGCACGTGGTCCTAAACCTTTGATCAGCTGTAAGACAGCCTGTTTCACTTTAAGTGTTGTTTTCAATAAATTGCATGCTCAAAAAAATGTTTTGTCTCACTCCCATTTCTTCTTGTTGCATGTTGAAGCTCTACTTGGAACTTTTGATTTGGACTGTATGTGACTACTTAGAAGACTTAATCAGAAGCCTTACAGCAGCATTCTGAACAACCTGTAGAGGTCCAGCGTAATCTTTGTTAAGATGAGTAAATAATGAATTACTTTTATCCAGGCATTATGAAATAAAGGCATGAATAATAATTTCCATTTAAGAGTGTGGAACTCACCTTGCAACAAAGTGATAAAAGCAAGAGCGAAGCAGAGCACAGTTGCAGAAGAGCAAAGTGAGAGTTGAGTCAAAAATTACTTAAAGGTTAATAGAGTCTACATACCTATAAGATCTGTGACTTAGAAACATCTTGGGGCTTAAAGAGATATAAAATTTAATGTCATCTGCATAGCAGTGAAAACAAATGTCTTTAAAAGGTCTCAAAATGTGCTGAACACGGAGCAAATTTACCAGAAACAGAAATGGCTCCACAATGGCCGACAGACTGAAAGACGTTTTTCAATAAAGATGCAGGTAACATGTCAAGAAGGCAGGTGGATACTTTCATTGAGTCAACTAATTTGATCAGTTCATGTAAAGAAATAGGTTAAAAAAAAGAATAATAATAATAACTTTTTAAAATAACAGGCTAACTGAAGGACATTTTTTTCTACAAAGGATATTCGCAACATTTTCTGAATCTTCATTTGAAAAAAAAATTGGTTCAGCAGGTGAATGGTGTTGAATAACACGTTAGGATCATCTGTGCTCTTTGAAACCAGTTTTGAAAAATAGATACTCCTCTCATCTCTGGCTGAAATGGTAAAAGAAACTAAAAGGTCCTTTAAATGAAGGAGACGAATGTGTAAACGTGTTGAGCTCCATGCACACTAAACAAATGCTTTAAACCACCAATACTTTATATTTATCTAAGGGAAGGAGTGTTTATGTGTCAGCATATTCATGTCTGCTTTTTCTCAATATGTGAGCGCCTTCTCTTTGAATGTTTGGTCTTAGTAAGCACCCTGCATTGTTGGATGATCAACTCTGTGTTTTATGGGGGGCGGGCGGGGGGGGGATACAGCTTTGTGAGTCATCTTTACAAAAAAAAAGCATGGTTTCCCAAACTTAGTCAGCAATCACAGACAAGAAAAAGAACATATTATTCTCTGTGGGGTTGCTGAGAGAACCCACACCCACCAATGAAATGTGAATTATATTATCTGTATAAATAGACACATACGTACACACATAGCTGGAAAAAAAATACACAACAGACGTGAGTACATTACTCACAGTTGTCTCTTTGTTCTTTGAGTCTTTTTCTTTTATTCTTCTCAGGTTGATGCCACATGTGCGCTGGCGTAGCTTTGAACCTGTGTAGGATTAAGCATGTCTGTCTGGCTGGAGTCATCTGAAAACAGGGCATAGCACTGCTGGGGCATCTGACTTTTTCTGCTTTTCAGTCAGAACACTGTTTTTCCATAAAAAAATGTAATGAAAACAGTATTATCGGTTGTCCAGTAACATTTCCACATCATGAACATTTTTGTGTAAGTTACATGTGAAAATATGTGATAACTGGTAAAGAAAATTCAACTGTGGAGTTGAGTAGATTATTCACTATAAAGTAACCATTACTGTTAAAATATTTAGTATGCTGGATATAGATGAAAAAGGTACGTCGGTTTCATTCAGGCTTCTATATCTTATAATTTTCCTGTCTGTAACCATGTTGCCAGGTTTAGACAAACATGCTGAAAAATATAGCTCCCTCTAAGCATCTTTGTTTAATTCTTTCCAGAAGGTGAAAGAAGGCCTTTCTTGGTAAATCTTTCATGATTTTAGAAGAAATAAACAGTAAACACTGCAAAGAAGTAAACAAAACTGTAATAAAAGTGCTATAGAGGAAGCTTTAATTAAGCACTGGTTGTTATTTTTTTTATTTCCAATTGAAAGTGGAAAGCTGCTCTGATATCAAAGGCAATCACAATGGAAAACAAAAAAATAAATAAAAATAGAAATACCCTCATTCCTTTTCAGGACCACAGATTGACATTTTATGAACTGTATTTACACTCCACTCTCTCTTTTGTTTATAGGTGGTGGTGTTTCTTGAAGCCTGACAGCATATGATGCCAGTAAGTGCTACCACATACCTGGTTTGATGACTCAAGAAG
Source organism: Etia nguti (assembly GCA_015106755.1). NCBI lineage: Eukaryota > Metazoa > Chordata > Actinopteri > Cichliformes > Cichlidae > Etia > Etia nguti. The sequence continues at coordinate 14,367 of VUQG01045310.1, read as the reverse complement.
AGAATGTGTGCTCTGGATATGCTCAGTGGTAGTAGTGTGACACAAACCCCATTTTTTTTCACGAGATTCTGCAGCGTTTGATATAAAGATTTCTCCCATGGGTAAATTTTGACTTTTCGTCTTTTCGTCTACCTCTCCCACATGTTAACGCCCATCTTTGACCACAGCCAATAGGGGATAATGCATGGTTGATGCTTTGCCCCTCCCTGTGAGATGTAAATCTTGTTTTTCTCTGCTGACCACCACGATCCCAGGAAAAGACAACAGTCTTCCAAATGACACGGTTGTAGACTTCCGATTACAGCCCTGTCACTTACTCTACCAATGTGTAAACACATGATGGAGAGACACAGAGCGAAAGAGACAGAGAGAGGGACACAGGGAGACAGAGAAAGAGATGTGCTGCTGCACGTGGACTGCTTTTTGTTTGAATGTAGATGGTTAGAGGAGCTGGATGCCTTTACTTAAGCTGTCTCACTGCACGAGACTTTGGTTTCTCAGAGATTGAGTGAATTATTAAACAACAGGCATAGCTCATTCATTTTAGCCAGATGTCATCAAATTTTCTTGTCATTTTCCCCTTGGTAAAAGCAGGAACACTTCAGTCTGCACATTTTCATCCATGCAACAGGAGTTTTATGTAATAGATATATATTTCTGAATCATATCCATACAAATTATTATTACAGTAGTTCCAGCCACAAATGGTCTTTGTGATCCTGTGGCCTGTGAGAAGACAGTCCTAGCTTTGGCTTCATCTTGGCCTTCTGACCAAAAGTGTGATAATTTTAGACTCTAGTCTCTCACATGGTCTGGAGCAAGGACGGCATTTGGAAATAAACTTGGAATTTAGCTTAATTGCAGTTTACAGATTTAGGAGGGGCAGCGTTCTCTTCTTTATTTTCTTGCATAAATAGAGAGTGACTGCAGGCCAAAGACATGAGGTTTCAAAGCCACAAAAGGAGGTTAAAGAACGTCAGAGGCAGTGAGGACAGCCTGGCTTCCAAACGCTCCCTATAGCCATGCTCTGCTCGTAATGTGAGATCCTTCTCACCAGTCACCAAATGCATCAGATTTAATATTCCACCCAGGCTATTATGTCCCTCTAGTAAAACTCAAATGTTAGTTTTAAAGCTCTTCATGGACAGCCAAGTTACAGTGTTTGCTTTTTTCAGATGCTAATTTTTATTGTAGGAGGTTTTAGAAGGTAAATAAGCACAGAGCAGGGACTTTTCCCCATTTTTTCTCCATTGCATTTCCATACAGCAAATGACTCATCCGCTGAGCTCCTCAAACTTTGACAGCTTCTCTGCAAATACTGGTTTGCACATAGAGGTCTATATATTTCTCATTACCTCATTACTCACATATGATATCGCTCATTATGAATTGAATTGTTTCATAAGTCTCTTTTTATCTGCTTCTTTCCATTTTGCAATACTAACTCCCTTAACCAAGACATATATTTTTTGTGTGTTTGCTCATGTCTGTGTAACGCAGTAAAAATAAACATAATTAAACCTTAAACCCTATGCTGAATAGCATTACAGCGTGCTAGAAGTTGTAGATTAAAACATAATTTATGTATATTTTTTCATAATAACTGAAAAACCAGTTTCAGTCTTGTATGCATCTATTGTGCATTGGATTGTTTATATGAAAGGTACTAGATACACATTAATCTAACACTAAAAATACACAGTGCGGTTATAGGTATTTGCACCATTGCATCATTGCAGAGCAATAGCAGTCACTTCAGAGACATGCTAGATCACCCTCAAGAACACAGAAACTGACATGGGAGATGCGTCAGTGGAGAATAGTGGGTGTAGATGGACATGTGGATAGTGAAGCGGCTCACTGGGAAGAGTTTGTCAGAATCAACTTCTTGAAATAGGATAAGTGTGAGCTTTTGAATACTGCCTGAGGTATATATTCGTGACGGTATCTGATTTTGAGGCTGAGTAATTCAGGCAGTGAGCGTGTGCTGCCAAAGGAAAATGTGTTTAGTTTAGAAGAGCTGGAGAAAAGGGTGGAAGGATGGAACCAGCCATTCAATAGAAATGAAAAATTCAATTTCAATATAGTCTAAGGAGCTTGGAAAGAAAAGCGTCCGGACTTCTTTAATTTTCTTGAAGACGTTTCACCTCTCATCCGAGAAGCTTCTTCAGTTCTAAGAGCAACTGGTGGAGAGTCCCAGATTTAAGCCCTATGGGAGTGTCCCCCTAAGGGGGTCATGGACCCCCTATTGATCCTCTACCTAATCACACGAGCCAAGGTGTGAAAACGGGTGTGGGTCACAACCAGCCAAGGTTTCGGGTGAACCCACTGTGAAACCTCCCCCTTGGGGGACACTCCCATAGGGCTTAAAATCTAGGACTCTCCACCATTTGCTCTTAGAACTGAAGAAGCTTCTCAGATGAGAGATGAAACATCTTCAAGAAAATGAAAGAAGTCCAGACACTTTTCTTTCTAAGCTCCTTAGACTACGATGACCTGGATGACTGAGAACCTTCACAGACCTATTTCAATATAACTTTTCACTGGTGGCAGTGAGATGTCAGCTGATTATGGTGTCTAGTTGTCAAAGTTCATTGGACTTGTGATTTGAGCTTAAATTAGGGTCTCTGAAGTCATATTGCAAAAGTGCGTTTCTAAATAAGTTCTTTCAGCTGTTCTAAAGGAACAGTAAAATTTCTTACTTGTTGATGTTGGCATTTAAAAATATCTTCAGTTTGTCTTAGTCCTCTAGTTATTTTATTGATGATTTATAACAAACACAAAAACAGAGATACAGGCCATCATGGTGCAATGGTTAACACTTTCACGTAACAGTAAGAGGGTCCTTGTTTGAATCTCCTGCTCTCCAGGCCTGTCACTGTGCAGTTTGCATGTTTTCCCTGTGCATATATAGGTTTTTCCTGGGAACTTTGACTTCTTCCTGTAATGCACATTGTATAGTAAAGTGCCTTGAGAGTACAGTAAAACTAAAAAATCATAAATACCACTCAGTTCCTTTTATTCCGAAGTGAATAAACTGAACTGACTTTATTCCAAAACTCAAAGAGAAACAATAGACTTAACAGAAAAAAATGTGCACATGCTACATCAACACTTTCTTCCTCCATGTAATCAGAAGATAACACAACCACTTGTAATTAGAAATATATTTACATTAAGGTAAGTTACTGATGTTATAATTTGGTGGAATAGAAATCAGTTTTAGCGTGGAAGCAGAGATTCACTTCCTCTCTAATGTCTTGAGTAGATTTTAAGCAAAGCGTTGATGAAATGGTCTAAGATTGAGCATGGTAAACTTCTGTAAGGTAAACCACATGCTTTGTGTTGCCCAATTACAACAATAAAAAGTGTTAACCCAGTTAGGTCATATTTCGCAAGAGTGATTCAGCCTTTAGCTGAATGCTAACATATGCTATTGCTCTCACAATGGCAGTGGAAACAGGCTGATGTTTTCCAGGTCCTAATTGAGCCTGTTAGTGTTCCAGCATTTGTCAATTGGCATTAAATACAAAGTAGAGCTGAAGCTGATGTCTTTTGTTATGTGGGTGTTTGGTCAAAGAATGCTTGTACATGACAGTTCATTTAGTAGCTGTTTGTTGGTAGCAGGCCAGTGGAGAGACATTGCCTTCCTGACAGTTTTACAGCTATTGTGGCTAAAAATTATGTCATTAATTGACAAGAACATATGTTATAGTGTTAAAGGTGTTAACAGGGAGCATTGCTGGCTCATTTAATTTGGACATTTTTCGATTGCACTCAGTGTAAATATTTTGTCAGTCTTGTGTTAAAAGTAGGTCTTAATTAAGCAGCAATCCATTCAGATTCATGCGTTTGGATCAGGTGAGATCTACCACAGCAATAATCATTTGCTTCTCTCCATTATTATGCTTTTGTACCACAATTTGCTTACAAACTAATCCTCTTCTTATTTCTGACATATGTAACTAAACTTTTAGCTGTCAATCCACTGTTTCATCTGCAGTAGTGCCATGCAGAGGGGGGCTTATTGTGATTGGAGAACACCTTGCAAGGATTGTTGTAAGCAGATCTTGATAACTGGTCTCTTTAATCTCTAACCCTCCCCTCCTTTAAATGATTGGCAGACAAGAGGGATTTGTGGGGTCGCCTGGCGTGCAGACCTGAGGCATAAAACCCAGTTTCATGTACAGGCATGTGTGTTGATACTCCAATCTAGTGTTCGCTGGTGACAGACAAGCGGATTGTAGAAAGGGTGAGGTTTTTCACTCTGGAGCACATAAGAATTCATCAGTAATCGATGATATGAATACACGATACATGATTCATTATCAAATATAAAAAGCATTTTACTTAAATAAAACCCTTAATCTTAGGCGTTTTCAAAGACTTATTTCTTTGTTTTGTTTTGTTTAGTTTAAAAGAAGATTTCTGCTTTAAACCCTTAAAATTCAACACAGACCGATCATGAAGACTTAACTAAGTATTGACTTCACTCTGCTAACTCTGAATGTAGTGGTTTAATGTCTTGGAAATGGTGGATGAATGTAGGTATTTAAATATCCTAAACCTGGCACACATGTTCCACTTGCTCAAATATATTACTTTGCATTTTTAAGATTTGACAATCTGCTGACAAATGCAGGTTTCAACAGAGCACAAGTGTGTTATTCATCCCAGCTGATCTTCTTTAAGCCCTACTTAGGTGGATAACAGACAAAAAATGTTACTTCTGCTTTTGCTGAGATGCCGCCTAAATGCAAACATGCAAGCTCATTAATAAGGTTTTCTGGGTAAAAAAAAAACGACCAAAAAGAATAAAGCTTTTAAAAACCATAAAACATAAACTCACCGAATGTAAATATTTTAAAATCTCAAAAAGCAAAACTAATAAATTAGTTTTTATAATTGTGTTTAAACCCAGCTATAGGCCTGCTGAAGAATTTTTTTGCCTCTCCAAACCAAAATCCCAACAGTGTTTGAAATGTTTCCACTGCATTTCTCAAGTTAACTCATGCATAGTCTTACACGAAGCGCTTAACCTTTAGCTGTAAATTTAAATATGAAAATTATGTCTGCAAAATTACAACCTTTATGCAGCTTTGATTTTATGAACTGCAAGATGACCACGGTGAGTAGTACAACAATGAGAGCTGAGTTCTTATGAGCTGAATGTAGCTTTGAATTCAAAGTCTAGTATATTTGAAAAGGGGAAATAATGACTACCTAGAAAAATATAAGTGGCATTTTGTATAAATATTTGAGTGAAAGTCACACATCCTATGCTATATAAAGTTCTCAAGATGAAAGACCTGCTTAAAGTCCCTATACATTGGAAACCTACTGTAGCTTTCTAACTATGCTCAAAGGAATTGTCACTGTAGTGAGTTTGTACAGAAATTAAAGTAAGTAAGTTGGATAAGTTGAAATGCCTAGATAAACACGTTTTTTCTGATCCCTGTTAAAAGTGACATGTGAGTTTTACCTAGTGGTGGCGGGTCACCTACTCACCGGAAGGTTGGTGGTTCAAACCCAGGCTCCTCCAGTCTACATGCCAAATATCCTTGGGCAAGATACTAACCCCATGTTTGCCTACTGGTGGTGGTCAGAGGGCCCGGTGGCGCCAGTGTCCGGCAGCCTCGCCTCTGTCAGTGTGCCCCAGGGCAGCTGTGGCTACAATGTAGCTTGCCATCACCAGTGTGTGAATGGGTGAATGATTGAATATGGTGTAAAGCGCTTTGGGGTCCTTAGGTACTAAGTAAAGCGCTATACAAATACAGGCCATTTACCATAGTGTAACTGCCATCACAGTTTTAACCAGTGTTCATTCAAAGAGGAAACCAACATGTTGCTGAAGTTTAAAGGTCAGCATTTCAAAACATCATGAGTCCCCATACATATGTTACTTGGTAGACTACACCAGGCTTGGCTGCATTGAGTTTCAGCTCTAACGAGGCTCCCGGAGTTCATTGAACCCACTCAGGACAATTGTTCCAGTTCCACCAGATCCTGGTATCTTTTACAGATGCAGAAAGGAAAGGAAGTCAGAGACAGGAACCCAAGTAATGTGGTTGTTATTCAAAAAACGTAAAATCTTAGTCTTGTAACTTACTCATTGAAGTTCAGGGTATGGCTGCAGGCTTGGACTCTGCATGCACTCAACTTTCTTTGCTAGCTTTGTTTTACCATACCGTTGTTTCTGTCCTGGACACAGTTTGGCATTTTACCACTGTGTTCATGTCATTTTGTGCATTAAAAATTAAAATTAATGTCCATATCCACTCCTCAAAAGCTGTAGACCACTCCACTATTTTCCTCCTCCCAGCACAAGAATAGATATCAGCTGATTGCTGGACAAAGCACACAGGAAGAAAAAAACATGTATACTCTTTCTATCTGCGGTGTGCAGATAGCTGAAGAATCTTTGTAGCCCAAGTAACGACATAGTTGTAACTGTAATTTAAATACTGTGTTTAGTACAGTAACGCGCTACTTTGTAATGTGTTACACCCCACACTGGTCGGCTCTGTGATAGACTGGCGACCTGTCCAGATTACACCTTGCCTTTCACCCAGTGACAGCTGGGATAGGTGTCAGCCCTCCTCCCCAACCTGAATTGGGCAAACACAAGAAAATGGGCTGATGGATGGTTGTTTTAGTTCTGTGGCTTCCCACATTACACATGCATTCATAGCAATGTCAAAAAATAGATTTATTATCTTTAGGCCTCAAGCCTAGCAGACTTTTACTGGCATCAAGTTTAAGAATTAATTTATGTTTTAACTCTGAGAGTTAACCAAGTGACACTGTACTTGTGAGTCAGTAAGGTTTTGAGATTTTGTCATCTTGAAAATATCCCTTTTTTCATCACCAATGCATTATGACTGCATTTCTCTTGTTTCCTATTTAAAATACATGGGTAATGCTTTACTCCATATATACTACTTGCAGTGTCAATTACTAAAACCTCGAAACTATTTTCATAGTTATTTTTCTGTCATCCATCTTCTTGTATGACAGGATATCAGCAATACCATCAGTGTCAAGCTAGGACTTGTCGAGGTCTTCCCTTAAACTACACTTTGTCACTCCATATTCCTTAGAGAAGTGAGATCATAACCCATTTATACATTCTCAGTAAGAGAGGTCAATTGTACTATCGACACAGTAGAATTTTAGCAGAGTTTACATTTTAATAAAGGACTCATCAGGGTCTAAACAAATAATCAGATATCATGTTCCTCCTTAACCCTATGTGGTATTTTCCCTTATAGGCTGTCATTTAACGTACGCTTTTAACCTACGTAACCTATTTTGGTAATGATAGCATCAGGTAGTTATTACAAATTTATCAGTTGCAAATTTGTGATGTGAATGTGGTGAAATTGTTCAGTTTTGTGAGCCTGTGTAACTGGCAGCATCGGTTTCCTGCTTTCTGACAGGAGGAGCACCTGATGTGGTCTTCTGCTGCTGTAGCCCATCTGCTTCAACTTTTGATGTATTGTCTGTTTAGAGATGCTCTTCTGTATACCTTTATTGTAGCGAGTGGTTATTTGAGTTACTCTTTCAGAAGCAGTCTGATCATTCGCTTTAGACTTCAGGCAAAGCATTTCAGCAAGGCATATTTACTCAGAGAACTGCAGATATTTTCTCGTTTTTAGGTGGTTTGAACTTTACTAGATCATTTTAAAGTGCCTAAATGCATTAAATTTGTGATTGGCTAATTAGATATTTGTGTTGGCAAGCAATTAAACAGGTGTACCTAAGTGGCTGGTTCAGGTACAGTATAAACACTTGAAAAAAGTGTTGTTTTTTCCTAATAAAAGGCTATACAAATGAAAAAAAAAAACATGATAAACTAAAATGACTGAACAAAACTACAATGTGGTGTTTATGAGAATTTCTGTTACTTCAATCTAAGGCTAATTAAGGAATTTTTTCTTAATCTTAAGCCAGTAATCTAAGTCCAACTGAAGAAAAAGGTTATTTTGGTTTCATGATGCATAAAAAAAATGTTATATAGTAACACTTAAGGCAAATAAGATTATTCGCTAGAAGAAAATGTACTTTTCATCTCCTATCATTATGGGACTAAAACACTGTGATGGCAGTAGGTTATGCATATTTTCTGACACCTTGTCAGTAATATGTCTGTGTAGGTTCTCAGTCATCCAGGTCGTGGTCATCTAAGTGGCTTGGAAAAAAGCAACTGGACTTTTTGTGAAAACGTTTCTTCTTGGATGTTTCGTCTTCATGAAACTTTAAAAAGTCCAGTTGCTTTATTTCCAAGCCACTTAGACCTCATATTTATATAAATGATTAAAATTACCTATATAAAAAAGAGCCGCTTCACACAAATAAACCCAAATTTCAATCACTGTCCACTGTATTGTGCCTTCACCAGGGCTATTATATAGTCCTAATTGGTTCTGTGGAACCTCTGCTCATCTGTAATATGTTCACAGCCCAGCAGCATACACACAGTGCATGCCGATGGGCCTTTGATCTGCCTCCCCTTCTGGGCCTCCTCTAAAGGAGGACCCTCTTTAAGCTCATGCAGCCTGGATATATCTAGTTGGATATCCTCCAGGTGTGATGAAGAGTGGGCCTCGTTATGTTACTGCATCTGTATGCCAATATGTCACTTCAGGTATATGGCACTCGTATGGCCCTCTGTTGTTCAGCTGAAAGCATCCATGAGCACTGGTGCACTGCAGGTCCAGTACTATCTACCTCTGTAGGCCCCCAGTCCTAAGGAATGCCAATGACTGCCAGCTCCAGACAGCTTTTAAGATTTTAACTGCAGTATTTCACTACAAAGGCAGATATCTGTGCCATATGCTAAACTGTGGAAAGTGCATGCTCAGACATCTAAGCCTACTATTATTAGGGTTTGGATATTTGCCTAAAGCATATCTTAATGATGATGACATGTGTAAGATGTATTTAGCTGTGTTGATAGATGGTTGCACAAAGTATCTGTCAAGTGATATAAGGAAGAAGATGTTTATATGGTGAGAGTTTTTTGCACTGTAGCACAATACAGATTTTGAAAATATGCAGTGATTTATCTCACATATTGCCATTTCACTTTATATATGTGCGAAAATTTCTTTTCAGTGTGTGATCCAGGGGGTAAAGGACAGTAAAATATTGTGTTGACTTTACTCTGTTATGCTCTTGTCGTGCGTCTCAGTGAGAGGAGGTTGGCTTGACTCTCTTGTTTTGGATAATTGTACGCTGCCGAGGTCTGTGGTCCCCTTCTCTGTCTCCCTGTGGCCTAGGCTGCAAGAGCCATATTTAGGTTGCATGTCCTCTTCATCCTATCCTGTCTCATCCCCATCCTGTCTGACACACCCCCAGAGCGCAGCAGGGGGCAGATATGAGACAGCAAGTCATCCAAAGGCAAAACTGTAGGTACATTAGGAAACTCTCCTGGGTTATTACAAGATTTGTGCTGACATCACAGGAGTGTTCAAAATTTTTATTTTGAATGTTTTTTTGTTTTTTTTGTTTTGTTTTTGTGAACGTCAAGATGTTTGGCTGCATAAATGTTTTTAGGGAATTTATGTAACCAAAAATATTTCAAGCCATGCTTTACTTGTACTAGTGGTATTTTATTTTTGCAGGTTGTGCTTGGCCTTTCTGCTTTTAGATGGTGCAACTTGAGTGCAATGTACGGTCTCTTCTCATATTTGTTTAAAATTACCATTAATTACACCCTTTCTTAAAGAGTTAATGTAAGTTTTACATGTCCCCAGAAAATCTGTCAAGTTTCACTTCAAAATATAGCACAAATTGTTCATTCTAGCATATTCTAGATGCTTCTGTTCATTCTAGATATGAAAACTCAGAAACCTAGTTTTGTTATGAAATTTGTCTTAGTTCCCACAATGTAGTAGTGACTGTTTGACATTACAGATTTATGGATGTCCTGAAGGTTCATTTAATGGCATGTTTTCAAAATACAGGCGGTGTGAATAAATTACTACATCAGTCTTAGTGTCTACAATGTTGTAACTTTAGTGGTGATTATAAACTTTCGTGGACATCCACAAAAGACAACAGTGGTAGATGATCGCAGAATCATTTCAATGGTGAAGAGAAACCCCTTCACAACAGCCACCCAAGTTAACAAAACTCTCCAGGAGGCAGATCGATATTCAAGTCTACCATAAAGAGAAGACTTAATGAAAGGAAATACAGATGGTTCACTGCAAGGTGCAAGCAACTCATAAGCCTCAAGAATTGAAAGGCTAGATTGGACTTTGCTTTAAAAAAAAACATTTAAAAAAGCCAGCACAGTTCAGGAAAAAACATTCTTTGGACAGATGAAACCAAGGTCAACCTCTACCAGAATGATGCTATGAAAAAAGTATGGAGAAGGTATGGAACAGTTCATGATCCAAAGCATACCACATCATCTGTAAAACATAGCAGAGACAGTGTGATGGCGGCCAGTGGCACTGGGACACTAGTGTTTATTGATGATGTGACAAAGGACTGAAGCAGCCGAATGAATTCTGAGGTGTTCAAAGACATACTGTCTGCTCAATCCAGCTAAACACAGTCAAACTGATTGGGTGGCATTTCATGATACAGATGGACAATGACCCAAAACATACAGCTAAAGCAACCCACAAGTTTATTAAAGCACAGGAGAAGAATATTCTTGAATGGCCAAGTGAGTCACCTATCTTCCCAATTGAGCATGCATTTCACTTGTTGAAGACTAAACTTTAGAGAGAAAGGCTCACAAACAAACAGCAACTGAAAGCCATTGCAAGACCCGGCAGAGCGATAAAAAAGAGGTGAACCAGCATCTAGTGATGTCCATGAATTCAAAACTTCAGACAAAAGGGTTTTCAACCAAATATTAGAAATGAGCATCTTCATTTATTTATTTCCTTTGGCACCCTTGAAATGAAGGGATTGTGTTAAAAAATCCTTTAGTTCCTCAATTTTTTATGCAATCCTTTTGTTCAAGCAACTGAATTAAAGCTGAAAGTCTGAACTTCAACTGCATCTGAGCTGTTTCATTTAAAATTTACTGTGGTAATGTAGAAATTTAGGTAATTTAGAAAAAAGTTGTCTCTGTCCAAATATTGATGGACTTGTGTCTCAGCTGATAAAATACAATGAGAATTAAATACTGAGTCTTCAAGGGAGAGTAATGATGCGCTGATTCAGTCTTTCAGGTTCCAAACAATACTGAAAGCTTAGCTTTGAGCATCCATTGATACCAACTGTCAGTACCAGGTATTTGATATCAGAGCACTTGGTATTGACAATAACTGCTAATCATCGAGTGCGCTATGCAATCAAAACATGCAATTATTGTTTTTATTAAATGGTCCTCCTTAGTCTTTGCAATCACAGAAAAAAGAAAATAATCATTCTAACTGACAATTATCAAGCATGTTTTCCATAAAACAGTCAGTTTTCCCTTTTTAAAATAAAGGTTAGGAAAGGGGTTGGGGTTTGGGTTATCACCTATTAGACCTCAGAGTGTTAAATTTATAAGCTTAGTCATTGTGAGAAAAGAGGCTTATAATCATGATAATCCCCTTATATATGTTCACTAGTCTCCTTCTCAGTGCTAGAGTCATTCTGTTAATTTATTCTTTCTCTGCTTTCAGTCTCAATGTGCTCTTCACACCGATACATGTAAATGTGAGGCATATGCGGTGAATCTAACAAGACAAGTAAAGAGAAACAGTATTACTGTAACTGAAGAAAACATGCAATAAAAGCTTACAAATGTAGAAAGTAAAGTAAAGTAAGTTTTTACACCAGTCACGAGAGTGATAGCTGAGAAGAGAGGCAAACACCATCAGCTGATTTCAGCCATGTCAGCTCACTTGGATTCTTGCCACAGATACCTTATAATTTTTTTGTAGGCATAATAAAGATTAATTATCAGAAACATTGTTGTATATCCCAAATTTTAATAGTGAACATGATTAATGTATTGTCTTTCATCCGATTGTCTCTTATTTAGCAGTGTGCACTGAAGATTCATTGAAGCTGGATCTGTCTGTGCCTTTGATGAAAAGCTTGGGGATATGTAGTATATCTTTCCAGAAGAACAACATTTTAGCTTAAGGGGAGTGACTGCTTGCAGAAGGAGCTCGTAATATTTATTATTTATTGTTTGCATCCTTTTCTTGAATAAGTTTCCCTTTATGCCACTAGCGATGCGAAGTCAAACTGTTGTTAGTATGACTGAAATCAAAATATATATGTGTACACTTATAGAGCTGATAGTGGGGTCATGTATTTCTCTCAAGCCTATACCTGCATCAGCTCGCATACCTGTCTCCTGCGGCAAATAAAAGTAGGAGCAGGTGTTATAGCACACAAAGCCACATGGAAGAACTTTTGATTTCTCTGGCTCAGTCTTTCTTTTTCTTTTCGTTCACTCAGCTTGTCCTTTTCTCACACATATGCACCCCTACGCAAACACTTCTTCATCTTCTCTTTGCCTTTCAGTTTAATCATCCAGTGAAGAATTTATGACTGCTGGGCTTGGATTCCAGTCATTATCTACTGAAGTCACCCATGTAGCCAGATGCATTTCTTTTTAGCTAGACAGCTACTTTTTAGTGTGCTCTACCTATAGACAACCTACAAGGACTTAATCATTCTGTCCAGTTCTTCTTTTCCTCTCTCTGAGCTAGACATTGACCTGGTTTTACAGAGGTTTACTGGAATATGCTTATCTGATAGTAATATACCTTTAAGAAACTTTTATCAATAAAAGTGCCTATCTGTTGTTTTTGATAACAAGACTCACAAGAATAAGAAAGCAGGTGTTTTTAAAATAATGGGAGAGATCCTACCAAAGGAGTACACAATCTATATAAGTAAAAAATTGAAGAATCTGATGTTATGTAGGGTTTTGGTGAAAATTCATCTGCAAATGATCCAAAAATGTTATAAAAATGTAAAATCTCTGTCTCAAACTTGGCTTTTTCATTTTTTATTGATTTCACTTCACTTACACATTTAGAGGAATGTATTGCCTTCCTGTGCTGTTATACGGTAAACCTTAACTGATGATGACTAACCATTTCTGGTAATTATGAAGGTTTCCAAACCTCAAGTCTGTGAAATAAAAACCCTCTGTTTTCCTTGTGTTCCAATCATCCTTGATATTCCTTTTTTGCATCCTGTAGATGACCGTAAGCTCTTGTCTTAACTGGAATAGTAATGCAGAATTTCCAGTATTTGTGTCTGTGCACAGATTCTGTCACACTGTTGCGTAAATCTGGGATTCCAGTATGCAGTAAATCATAATTAAGATATTGCGATAATGCAAAATCTCAGGTTAGGGCTCAATCCTAATCTAGGATAATGTATTTGATAGCTATAACATTGACTCATACGTATGTTTCTCAAGATACTGATAACTATGTCAGACGAGGTTTTCAGGGTCAATCAAATTTTGAAAATTTGGCAAAGAGACACATGAGAATACAAGTTGAACAGCAGCCAACCCAGCAAGTTTACTTGGCTCAATGGATAGAAATGTAAGTTTATCTGTTGGTTTAATATTTCTAATATCTTGCAAAATTAATAATAGACCGCTAAATTTGGAAAAGGGTAAAATGTTCATACTTATGGTTTCCTGAAGGAGTGCTCTAGTAATGCCATGAACCCCTGACTTTCTTTTGTTTTTCACCAGCAGTTTGACATTATCAATTATTATCAAATTTGAACAGACATTAATGGTTCTTCCTGGTAATTCCCTGAAATTTAGTCAAGAGCCACCTAGAAGATGGTAATTGTGGATGACAATGTACCAGTAGCTTATTTAAACGTTTAGAAACCCTGATGACCTCTGTGCTGAATACACTAGCAGATGTTAAGATCCCACTAACATGGCTAAACAGTGATGAAAACACTAATACTAAATAATCCCTTAATTATCACATTTCACTGTCATGGTCTGTGTGCAGGTAGGCAGGAAAAGGACCCAAACGCAAACTCAAAACACAGAGGCAAAACTTAAAATTCCAAGATGGCAGCTTTATTGCTGGAAACTAGGAGAACTTAACTAAACTTGAGGACACAAAATACACTAAGCAGGCAGAACACACAGACATATCTGAGGGAGATCGCGACACTGACAAAGAGAAACACGGGGCTTAAATATGCTGAGGGATAACGAGGGGAAAGAGCCACAGGAGGAGAGCACAGCTGGGAGTGATTAGGCAGGACGAGACAGGGGAAGCAAAACTAGAAACACTGACACGAGACACGGACCTTCAAAGTAAAACAGGAAACACACTGACTGAACTCTAGACATGTAAACCTAACAGCGACTGGGGAGACAGAACATAGGAACCTGAAACATGATAGAGAAAG
>VUQG01045308.1:169098-185653 GCA_015106755.1 Etia nguti | reverse complement strand
GCTGGGAACAGCTAAGATACTGCACAGGACCCTCAAGCTCCCAGGCCTCTGGTAGAGGCATAAACCGCCCGCAGGGGCGAGCTGGGTGTTTGTTGTTACATATGTATACATTCATATTTTTAGACTTTCTTCAACTGTGGACATAAGGTTTTGCACTTTTACCTTCCCCAACAACCCTTTTTTTATTAAGTGGCTAGAAAAATTTGAAGCTCACTACTGTCACTTGAGCTGTTCGCTTAAACAGGGCCTATCAACTAAGGAACTACTAAGTGAAGGGGTGGGTCATGGAGTAATGGCATTGATGAGAGTGCTGACAATTAAATAGTGCTGTTTATACACCAAGAAAAATGTCTTGGGCATTGGAAATGTCATGGTCCTGGGCTTTGGACCCAATGCTTTCCGGGGGGGTTTCTTGACTTTGAATTTTGGTTTATTATTACTATTTTTTATTTTGGTTAAACTCTGTGAGTTGATGGTTGGAATGCCTGGTTTTTAGGGGTTTCTTTTCTTTTGTATACATAGTATGCGTCAATGTTTAACCTTGTTACTTTTGTATCCTGGGTTTTTTTGTCATTTATATGATTCTTTTTACTCAGACTTAATCTAGCCTCCTTGTATCTTGTCATCCACTCTTTGTGTAAGTGTTAGGTATAGAAAGTTTCCCTGTTATGTTACTTCCTGCGTTATTTTACCACTCTCTTGTGTCTAGTATTTAGTTTTTCTCCTCCTGTCTTCTTCTTGATGTTTTTCAGCAGTGTCTTGTTACCGTGGTGATTCCACTTCCTTTGACTGCCTCATGTGTGTATTAAATAGCCCCAGTTTTCCTTTGCTCTTTTTCTGAGCGACTCTTTGTCATTCTTATGTGAACCTGCAATTTCTCTGTTATTTTGCCTTAAGAACTTTGTACTCTTTGAACTTTTTTGTACTACAATTAACCACCATTATCTCGCCTGTTTTTGAGTCCTTGTATTTGGGTCTTTTTGTCCTGTGAACTGTGATAGTGAAGTGACTTTGTGGGTCTTTCCATGAGGGCTGTGCCGCTTATGTAGGAAAGTATATGTGTTCACAAAAAACTACCAAATCCAATTTTTAAAACAGTTTTTGCATGCAGCCAGTAAGCATTTTTCTTTGATCATTATTACTAAAAGAAATCAATGCAAATAGTAGGAAGCAGAGTGACATTTAGCAAACCTCAGTGTAAACAAATCAAAAGGAATTCAGGAAACTGAAATCGATTTTTATCGCAACAGTTTAACCAAACCCATGCATCTGAAATGAACTTGATAGAATCTCAGTTATGTTTATGGTCAATCTTTAACATGTTGGAGAATGAGACAATAGCGTGATGAGCAGTAACATCATCTTTTTGATTTTTTTCCTTTGCTCTGGCAGAACACTTGTTCACAGAACACAGTACTAAGCAAAACTACATGAGATACAGTATACACCTAAAATTTAATAGAAAAAGAGAAAACTTTGTATCCAACCATGCAACCATTGTTTAATTAACCATTAAACACATTGAAGCTAGATGAAAGGTCAGATTTGGACAATGATCATGTGAATCCTTATATTCTGTAATAATAATAACAGGATTCTTTGTGATTCTGTTAGTGGTGTTAACATAAGCTGACGGGTTTGTGGAACGTTTTCTTTGAGTTTTTTGTTTTCATTCATCCACAGGCTCTGGTATGAGTCCAGGAGTAGTTTGAGATGCATGCACTGCAAAATAATCATATTTTTTTTCTAGCTGAGCAAGCATACAGGCTGGTTGCCCCTAAAAAATGTGACAAAACCCTTACACATCTATCAGCCACTCCATTTTATCACTGAATCACTGTTTGCAGCACATATTTAATGTAGCAGTGGATTTACAGATTTGGTTAGTCAGGCAAGAAAATAAGTGTTGAATTTGAATAGCATTGTTACTAATGGCTTATTTCCATTTCTGTGCATGTTTCAGATGGGAAGGTGGAGGTGACGAAGGAGAGCCTGAAGCTCTGCACCATGGGGCCAGGAAAGGTGTTTGGAGAGCTGGCTATTCTGTACAACTGCACCAGGACTGCTACTGTCAAGAGTGAGTCTCCACAGACACCCGTAAAAACAGCCAAAGTGCTTGAACGTGTCTGTGCTCGGTGTACACCTGTTACCCAGGTGACATATAATATCCCATGTTCTCACACAAATACACGCACCTACACACATCCACTGAAATCTGTTTGCTTGTTGTAGAGGATTAGGGGTCTTTCTGGTTCCAGCTGTCATGCCTCTGTTGAAATAGAGACAGGTATCACACTGTCGCGATATGAATGAATGTTTGGAACACAGCAACGGCATTGTGCCTTGTTTACAGTGAAATATCAGCAGTGTTTTTTTATTCACAATACTCCAGTGAATTTTTTTGTGAAGCAGGTGAAGTGAAGTGTCAGGGTTTACTGAGCCTGCTCTTTCATGTGTCAAAGCTTCAGCTATGAAGGATGCACTGGGGGTGAGAAGGTGGTCTATCAGACTGGTGATTGAATAATCAGCCTAAAAGTGCAAAGACTAGGGTCTGAGAGAAGACAGGATAGATGGTTTAATCACATATGAGAATTAGTGTGTTATAAAAGTGTGTCAAGATGAATTGTGTGTTTAAGGAGAGTAGGAAATGGATTACTATAGATTAATAAAATTTGATTTGAGATCTTGTTATAAGTTGTATTTGAAGGATGGACCTAGCCTCCGAGGCTGAAAAATGAACCCATTTCAGGAATGCCTTAAACCTTGATTCTTTCTCTTGGCCAGCAGGGGGTGTATCTTCCTGGTACAAAACAAATTCTACAGCCCAGAACTTTTCTAGGCATTTCCCAGTGTGGGTGAATGTAAGAAATGTAAATGCAAATGTCAGACATAGTTGACTCAAAGATTAAAAGGTCTTTAACGTGCATGCTCCCTAGTACAAAGACCTTTTGATGTCAGATTGCATGCATGGGAGAATAGCTCAGATAACTGTCCAGTGAATCACAGCACATTCAGTCAATGTTTAATAAAACCAATCTCCTATTTTGTGCTACACGTGAAAAGGGTAACTTTTGGATAGTGCCCAAACTTGATTGTCCCAACAGTGTGCAGAGCTGAAGTGAAGAAGTACATAGAAGAAAACAACCCTACTGCTCACTTAGTCTATGACCTCAGTAAACAGTTTCCTAATGAGTTTCTCAGAAACACTTTAAGACTAGACTAAAACAGGCAGTAAAGTAGTATATGCTGTCAGGCATGTTTTCTTAACTTTGACAAGGTGCTACTACATGAGCATGCAGTGTTCTCAGTTTATGAGTCACTTCCTCACTTCTTACTCATGACATCTGGTCTAAAAAACAGCCATTTCCATTTAGCCATTTCTATGCACAGTCCTCCAATTTCAGAGACTCAAAATTGAATGGACTGGCAAGCAGTTTAATGGCCTGGTGAGACCTGTTCCCTCACTATTACAAGACAAATCAAGCAGATAAAAGATCTGGAGTTTATTCCAAGTGTTGGACTAGTATTTCGTATCTGTCCCCTGGAATTCTTAACTTATATGATATGAGATCCAATAAGATGTCAATTCAAGTGAAGGAGACTGAAAACCCCATTATAAACCTGTCACAGTGAGAGAGCAAAATGTTAGGAGTGGCCAAATCAATATAGTCTTAAAAAGAAGAAATGCACCAAGCAGCACAGTTACACTAAAGTCTGGAAGACCACAGAAGACAATTAAAGTGGAGGATCACAGAATTCTTTCTATGGTTAAGGAAATTCACTCAAAACATCGAGCCCAGTAAAGAGTATTCTGGAGCATTTAGGTCTGTTAGTGTCAAAGACTACAACTAAAACAAGCTCATGAATGGAAATACAGAAGGTTTACAAGAAGACTTTTGCAGAAAACATCTAAAAGAGCCTGCACAGTTCTGGAAAAAATTTGGATAGCTGAAACCATGTGTAACGTGTATCAGACCAATGGGAAGAAAAAAGGAGAAGGAGAGAAACAACTCCTGATTCAAAGCATACCACATTTTCTGTCAAAACTGGCTAAGGCCATGTTATGGCATGGGTATGTATGGCTGCCAGTGGAAGCTGATGACTAGCATTTATTGATGATAGAAGTAGCAGGGTAATTTTGAAGTGTACAGGGCTATACTCTCTTTTCAGATTTAGCTGCAAAACTGATCAGACTTTGCTTCACAGCACTAATGGTTAATGACCCAAGGCATACTCTAAAAGCAACCCAAGAGTTTCTCAAGGCAAAGGAAACAGGCTGATAAAGAGCTTAATTTGTCATGGAATAATAAGGGAACAGGCCTCACTTAGCCATGAAACTGCTTGTCAGTCAATTTTGCAATTACCTTTGAGCCTCTGAAAATCTGGGACTATGCATAAAAATGTCTGCAATTCTTAAGCGGTTAATACAATAATTTTGTTAAACCCCTTGAATTAAAGCTGAAGGTCTTCACTTCAATCAGATCTTGAAAGTTTGATTTAAAAGCCATAGTGGTGGAAGCAAAATTACAATTTTTCAAATGAAGCTAACTGTATGTACAGTTTATGGGCCTGGTAGTTAAAGTTAACTTCCACATAAAGATGGTTTAAATTTAAGTAAATAAATGTAAGACAGTGTATAGTTGCTGTATCTAGCAAAAAGGAATATAGTGTATTATTGCCCAGATATGGTGAATAATTTTATTTACCTTGAAAATGCAGTAATTGCAGTAATTGTAGGCTAGCTGATGTTTTCCTTTTTGGGATGAAAATCTATGCATTTATTTATGAATAAATGCATGAATACAAGAGTTCACTCAGGCTTGTACTTGAGAGTTCAAGTGTGAAGGAAAGAAGGTTGACGATGGTGGCTACTAGGTTGCACGCCCTGTGCTGACCCCTCTTATGTCCCGTGATCCCCTATCTCTAACCAGCAAACCTGATGAAACTCCCAGCTCCTGTTGCTATGGGAACAAGTGCCCACAGCAAGATGAGCCAACTCTTACGGGTTAAAATATTCCCCTTCCCGCTGGCGACAGAGTGTCTGCTTTTTTCTTTTGTATATATTCTCTTGCCCACCGGCCTGTACTTCCTGCCATGATCTTAAGAGATGTACGTCAGCGCTGCTCAATAAAAACTCACACATGGAACAAATGATGTAATTGTCTACATAGACAGAAGTGTGTTTACAGTCTAACAGGGTCATTGGTACTGTCTCTGAGAGTTGCTGTCTTTGTTTTAACATATGTCGTTACGCATGAATGTACTAAGGAATTCAGCTGCCACACTGGCCATTAGAGCCGACAGACTCGACTGGAAATCATGCACCTGCTGGTGCGCATGGAGATCCTGCTTCCAATCAGCAGACTTAATTTCATCATTGCATGGAAGTAGGAGGATAAATCCTTGAAGTAATTTCAGTTTACATTGCTCGGTCTCCTAAGTCATATGCATGATTAATTACTTCTTAACAGAATTTATCTGAGGAACCTGTTAATGTTGACTCATGGGAGCTCATCCATGAACTGTCTACACTTTCCCGCCTCTTTCCTTTTACTGTTACTGCTAACTCACAAAATAATGACACCATTGCCAACTGTGATAATGAAGAGATTCCCAGAGTCTGTCACTTATTAAGAGTCTCTGAAACAATTAAGAGCCATTACGTGCAATGATTCGTTTACAGAAAATGTGTGCAATTATGACAGTTCTTTCAATACAGTCAGACTTGTCAAGATAAACCCAGGGCTTGTTTAAGGTAGCTGACATAATAAATGACTGCACATGTTTCATTCAGGAATTTGGCTGCATTTAGTTTTGCATTAGTTTCCAATAAAACTGCCACGTGTTTAAATTTCACTTGAATTTCAAACCAGAATTAAGAGTAAAACTCCAAAATACCTTTTTGGGCTTTTTTCTTAAGCCATATTTACACACACTCAGAGGAGCAAATCAGTAATACTCAGTCAAATCAATGGGACAGGTTTTATTCGTGGGCTTTTATTTAAAGAAAAAATAAAATAAAAATATGAGGGGAAGTGACGTTAATTGGCAGTAAATTGTGCAGTTATGGATAATTATGTGGATTTATTGCTAAAATTGGACAATATTGCAAGCTTATCCAAGTAATAGCATTGTTTATTTTGTTTTTATTGCTCTATGAGCATGATTACATATTCCCGGAAGGCCCAGTGAGGATATTTCCATCAGTCCTCCTTCATCTTTAGGTGATTTCATTTCTGATCACTCAGTGGCACTCTTACCCACCCCTCCAAAGAAAATAAAAAAATAAAAAATGGATCCTGTAAACTTAGCATTTCAAGTAGCACTTACTCCCAGGCTGTGTAGTGCCCCAACGAACTGCTCCAATCAATATGTTATGTATACTTTCAGGATACAGACACTTAAGTGTGGAGCTATGACCACATTTGGGGTTTGGCTCTGCCAGTCAGGACAAATGAGGTGGGATTTCACATGCAGCCTGAGAGAAAAAATGTTGCCTGAGAATTTTCTTTATGAAATAGTCCTCTTGCAATCAAATCTATATCACATTTTTAAAATATATAACAGCAGCTGGGCCGATGCTGGCTGACAAAGGAAGAGGGGAAGAAAGGGTTAGGAGTGAGAGAATAGAGAGGTGATGAACGCAGGGCAGCAGTGACAGTAAAATGAGAGAACCACTTCAAGGAGGCGAGACAAAATTCACATCTCGTGTCTGCAAACAAGAGAGAGGAATTGAAAAAAAAATGTTTATAGCATAACAGTGTAAGTGTTTCTTGAAGATTTGGACAGCATAACAGGACACCATTCACCATGGTTTGGCATAAAACAGGCCAGCAATTGAGAGCAATTTGCAGAGCTCAACAGTACAGCATTAAAAAGAAGAGGAGGCAAACGCAGGAGGAAAATTGTTATGATTCTCAGATAAATGAAAATGCATAATTAATCTGTGATATTCAAAACTGGATGTCTAAAAACGATGTCAAAATATTTTGATAATAAGACTGCAGCTAAAAGTTATGCTTAGTATTGATTAATATGTCTCAGTCTTTCTCAACTGATTGCAGAGTTCAAGGTGACATCGAATGTTTTGCTGTTTACAATCCCAAAAATCTCACGATGATATGAAACCCAAAAAAAGCTTCAGATTTTCACAGGAGTTTTTACATTCTGTTTAGCATGATTTCAGGAATAGTTTAGTTAAAGCGTATTTATTGTGTTGTTGATTTTTAGTAGAAAAGTGCTCTATATTCAGGCTCTAAAAGACTATTGGGAATCTTGAGATTGATTCAGACCAGTCATCTGAAAGAGTGAGGTCACTGGCAGTCACTACTAACATAATCAGTGTGACTGATTATCTGTATGCTCCATCTTAATGACACTGGTGGAAAAGGCCGTATCAGACGTCATCTCAAAAACGCAGCTGTGCTCTCACTTACAGTCGTAACGCACATGAATGCCTTTGCATGACACTGGATAATATAATTCTTTTCAAATAATAGTTATATAATAATTAATTTTAAGAAGTATCAGGGTGCATAAATCATTTAAAGGGTGCGGGACAGTGCATGTGTGCAAGGAACGATACGTACAGGGGCGCGTATTTGCCGCCATAGTATATGTCTTTTTAAAATACCTCATACAAATATAATTTCATCCATCTCAAACATGGCACTGCCATTTTTACATTGGCTCTGCCTTCCTTTTTGCTTCTTCTTTATGTTTGAGAAATAACAATTTAAAGATAAGACTAAATAAATTTAAAGACTAAATATATAGCCCTAATGTTTGCCATCAAGCGGGTACCCCAGTTGCTACTTTTACAGTTGCAAGACAGTACTTTAATATTTAAACTGATGTTTACTAAAAGAAAGAAATCCAAATATTAGTGTTTAGAAATAAACAGAGTAATCTGAGTGTATATATATCCACAACTAGCAGCCATGATAAAGTGTCAGAGTTCTGGCCCGATACATCTACATCTTGAACAACATATTAAAATAAGCGTGCAAAGAAGTTAAAAATGAACATCCATAAGAAAGAGGATACACTTTTGAAACACTCAACTGCTACTGCTTCAAGTGCTTGTAGTTTAAGCTGTAATTTGAAACAGAGCATGGACATCAGTAACTCTGGGCAGAGTTGTAGCCTGACAATTTTTATAGAGGTGACCAAGCTGAGACATCACTACCTTCGGGGATGACACATGAAACGGATGTGTTGTTATTTTTTTTTCTTTCTGTGTGACAAACCCCTGTAGGTAAAATAGCCATCTTTTGGTGACTCGGTCCTGTTGTTTCAATTTAATTAAACAGCAAGTCGCTTTATATTGTAAGGTAAAGAGCTACAATATTAGAACGATCAGGCAATCCCTTATGAGCAAGCACTTAGCTAAACTGTCTTTGAAGAGGAAGAGACCTTAGTTATTATGTGCTTATGTAGGCGTGACTGACATTTAATGTACTGATGTTGGCTATAGTTATTTAAATACTCTTTAAGTGCTGTTAAAATGTGCCCACGCAGGGGCAGATCCGAAAGGGGGGCACAGGGTGGTATCAACCCCATAGAAATATAACTGTCCCTCCTGCCCACCAAAAACATCAGTAGAGTACCTTTAAAATTAAAACCTGAGTATTTTCTTCTGGTCTAATTTATTCGTACTTTAAGTATTCCCATGTTATTCCTTAGCTCATCTATATTTTACAAACACTATTACAAGAAAATCCAGCAGCTTTAAAATACGACTGCTTATTATCATTTCAAAAGAGCACATAATGAAGACTTATACTGAAAGGCTCATCTGAAGCAGCTGTGGCATTAGACTAAAAGGATTAACAACCACTGATGCACACTGCCTTTCTAATGTATAAATGTATTACATGCATATGTGTAGATTATATGCCGAGCTTTGGATATTCATCTCAAAGTGACATTTCTTTTCACTTAATCTTCATTAGCTGATTTTTTTTCCCTCTTTTCCGGCTAATGTGGGTTTGAAAAAAATAAAATGAAAGCACAAGTCATAATATGATAAAAGATTTTCATTCCTCATGAATGACAGCCAAACCTGAATCTGTCCTTTAAGATTAAAGGCTCAGTTTTCACATGTATGTGTGTTGGGTTTGTGGGTCTTTGAATTTTTTCTTACCAAAAACTTCTGAATGTAGAACTCCAGTTATCTTACTGCTAGGTGTTTAAGCCTGTTTACATGTCCTTGGTGGTTTTATTTTTCAGCAACAAGTGGCTGAATTATACTCTGTGGGGTTCATCTCTGTGTGCAGACCTTTTGAAAGCCACTTTAAACACATAAAAAAGCACAGACTTGCATAACAGTGTACTCAGTGGTGTTCAGATTCTAGTCTGCATTTTGACAGGTGCTGTGTTAGAGGTCAAACTGTCTGCACGTAATACAGATGAAACAAGACAGTCAGTAGGGGACTAATAATTAGCAATTTATGTGTACCAGTTTTATGTGTAGTGCTAAAAACAGCACATGATAATGGAATTACATATAAAATATTAGGGAGCATTTTTCTAGAGAATTCTGAGAATCTTGTGAAAGAGTGATGGCTTAGCTGTATAACAGCCCTTCCTTCCGCCTCGGGTGAGCAAACAGTTGTCCTTCTAATCAGTCTACGTGTGAGTGTGTGTGTTTATTAGACTGTGTCTGCACAGTCTCAGGAATCACCCTGTCCACAGTGAGTGATTCTTGTTTTGGCAGAATGAGATAACTTACAGTGTGTGAGTATTATGACTTCTTCTGTAATTGTTTCCTGCATTTTTCGTCTCATATTTCCACACGATTTCTTTATTTGTGCACCACAGAGAAATGCCAAAAATGCTCGGGCTGCATTTAAACATTTCTCACAAAACAGCCTTTCACAAGTTCATTCTACACATGGCACGGAATATTAAGCGTGGCATCACTTGTTTTCATTTCGTCTTCATTCAGTGTGTTTTCGTTGTGATTAAAATCAATTGGAGGCAGGATTTAAAAGCACCCCTGCAACAGAAGTTGTTACTGGTGTTCATTTTGAAAGCAAGAGTGAGAGTGCTTTCACATATGGTAATTTTTCTATAAGTCCTGTTTAATTCTAAAACACTGACACAGCTGTGATCAGTCGACTGGGCATTATGTTTGCATGCTAATATAGAGATTATGTTTGACCAAGTGTTAGCGTTGGCTTTTCAATAATTATTACGAATGTTAACAGCATTAGCCATATTTGGCATCTAAGTGAATAGCTTTGTCTTTCTGGGGATATATTACAAGCATAGTCATTAGTTTTTAGAAACGCTTAGTAGCACATAGCTCCTCTCTTGTTCCCTTTCCCAAATGTTTATAAGGCAGATGTAAGTGCTACTTTGTTCTCTGTAGTGAGCTAGACAGGTTTCGTTGCAGGACAAACTATAACCACATCCATCTGTGCGGATGTTTGGACACAGCTGGCTGTTATAGTCTTTGCTATCTTGAGGCTCCCTATTTTTAGTAGTTGCTTGTATCTAGTAACCAGTGAGGTTATTATTCTGTTGTGTCAGATAAAGAAACACAGTTAACTGAGACGGCTAAGTGTTTTTTTTTGTTTTTTTTACTTAAAATGTTTGTCTTATGTAGCCATGATTTTAAATTTGACATATCATGATGCATTAAATATAATTTCCAAATATGATAATAGATTAGTTGCAATCAAGTTCAGAAGATACAAGAAGCAGAGGAAGTGAACGTGGATGAGTTTAAATACCTGGGTCAAAACATCCAAAGCAACAGTGTGCAACAGAGGTGAAGAAGAGAGTGCAGTCAGGGTGGAGACGAGTGTCAGGGGTGATTTGTGACAGAAGGATCACAGCATGAGTGAAAAGGAAGGTTTAAAAGATGGTGGTGAGACCTGCCTATGATGTGTGGTTTGGGGAGGTTGGCAATAACAAAAAGATAAGAGGCAGAGATGAAGATTCTTTGATTTTCATTGGGATGGACAAAATTACACATGAGTGTGACATCAAAGGACTCAGCTTGAGGAGTTTGGAGCCAGAATTAAAAAGACACAAGACTGAGATGGTTTGGATATTGAAGGAGGGATAGTGGATATATTTGTCAAAGGAAGTTGAAGATGGAGCTGCCAGGCAGGAGGAAATGATGAAGACGTTAATGGAGGTTTGTGGATGTAGTGCAGGAGGACATGCATCCTCTGCATGTTTATGTGGTGGCACGCATTAGGAAACTAAAAATAAACATGAAGTTTTAATCATTTCCAGCTCCACACTTTTATTCGTGGCCTCTGCTTCAATAACTTTTCATGATAAAAGTTTGAAATAATCCTTTCTCTTATACTGGGCCTTGGTGCAACCCCTCCATTTATCCACTGTTTGAAACAATCTGTTTTAGCTTCTCCCCCTTTAGGACACATTTCCCTTTGAAGCAACTTTCTTCTGAAACTGAAGGTTTGAACAGCATGTGGGATGGGTTGCATTGCTCTTAGCCACAGCTGCTTCTTACGTGCATCAAACAGATCCAAGAGTAGAAAAAACTGTTTGGAAGAGACTGTTTAGAGTGTTTAGTATGAAGTTTCAGCTTTTGGCTCACAGGGATTGAGCATATATACGCTGACTTCAGTATTTCGGGCTTTGGTTGTGTTTAATTTAAGCACACACCATCATAACTGTGTATATACACTATATTCCCAAAAGTATTCACTCACCCATCCAAATCATTGAATTCAGGCATTCAAACTTCCATGGCCATTCAGTGAATTCCAGCGTGGTAACCGTGATTGGATGCCACTTGTGCAACAAGTTCAGTCCTGAAATTTCTTTGCTACTAAATATTCCACAGTCAACTGTTAGTGTTATCACAACAAAGCGGAAGTGGTTGGGAATGACAGCAACATGAAGTGGAAAGTCATATAAAAGAGTAGAGCAAGGTTAGGCGATGCTGAGGCCCATAGTGTGCAGAGGTCGCCGACTTTCTGCAGAGTCAGTTGCGACAGACCTCCAAACTTCATGTGGCCTTCAAATTTGCTCAAGAACAGTTCGTACAGAGCTTTATGGAATAGGTTTCCATTACTGAGCAGCTGAATCCAAGCCTTACATCATCAAGTGCAATGCAAAGCGTTGAATGCAGTGGTGTAAAGCATGCCGCCACTGCACTCTGGAGCAGACGTGATGGCAATCTGATGGAGAAGTCGACACTGTGCCAAGTGTAAAGTTTGGTGGAGATGGGATTATAGTGTAGGGTCGTTTTTTAGGACTTGGGCTCGGGCCCTTAGTTCCAGTGAAAGGAACTCTTAATGCTTCAGCATACCAAGACATTTTGGACAATTTTATGCTCCTAACTTTGTGGGAACAGTTTGGCAATGGCCCCTTCCTGTTCCATTATGGCTGTGCACCGCTGCACAAAGCAATGTCCATAAAGACATGGACGAATGAGTTTGGTGTGGAACAAATTGACTGGCCTGCGCAGTCCTGACCTCAACCTGAGAAAATACCTTTGGGATGAGTTAGAGTGGAGACTGCAAGCCAGGCCTTCTCATCCAACATCAGTGCCTGACCTCACAAATGCACTTGTAGAGGAACGCTCAGAAATCCCATAAACACAATCCTAAACACTGTGGAAAGCCTTCACAGAAGAGTTGAAGCTGTTATAACGACAAAGGGTCAGCCAAAATCATATTAAACCCTATGAATTAAGAATGCAGTGTCACTCAAGTTCAAAAGACGAATGAATACTTTTGGCAATATAGTGTATTTGACGGAACATGAGGATGAAAATATAACGCAACTGATCAATTAGTTAAATGTGACCTGTTACCTTGTTCTGAAGAGGCTCTGAGGTTGTTTTTAAATAGATTGTGGATGTAAAGTTTATTAAAATATGTTGCTCCATATTGTCTTCTCAGGCAGAGTGTCGCTTTGAGGTTATGCACCCTATAGTGCACCGAAATATGGGGTAAAATATGGACCTGGTCCTTGCCAAGTTATTTCACACTTTAGTATTTGAAATTGGAAAGTGAGGAGAGACACACATTTGCTGAAGATGCTACACGCTGCGCTGAATACAGAGGTGACCTCAGAGAGCAATAGAAGTATGTTTATATGCATTCAATCTATAACGTGAAGAATCGCTACACCTCTTAAGAGGAACAACAAATGGGGAAGGTGTTGAGCATGAGCACCATCATTAGGCATGGCTGGAAAAAGAAGGATGGATGACAAGGGTCCTTTGAACCAGGAAAGCAAGTGAGCACGTTCTTAACAAGGAACACAGAAGTGCCATCTATTGTGCTGCTGTTTTTCTGTCTTCTGGGCTTAAGAGTACCAATTAAAGGTGCATCCACTGACAAAGGCATATAAATCAAAATAAAAATATGTGAATTGTAAAAAGAAATGCTAAATGACCGGTATAATTTATGCAGGCAGGCAGCAATTAGACAGGCAGAAAACCGTAACACAAATAATTGTGACTGGCAATTAATAATGAAATGAGGGGGGGAGAAGACTGACATGTTCATAATGACATCAAGATTTTTTTTTTTTGTAAAAGTTAAGGCACTATCATCAGATGGCAATGTATGCAGGCCACACTGTGCTGGGATGAAGGATTTCATTGGATAAATGAAAGAAAAGGAAGAAACGGGGACACTGAGAAGAAGACGGAAAGAATGGCTTTGGCAGATAAAATTCCTGTGGGACTGTGTGGGGAAAAATCTTCTCTGTTTCCATGGCTGCCATGGTAACACTGTTGCCAGAGTGCAGCGAGAAATGTGATGGTGAAATGGTGAGGCTGGCTGGGAAGTCCCCACCTACCTGTTTGAAATCACAGTTGCTGCGACGGGCGCCGTGTGCAGTTTTGCCTGACGTCTGTATCCAAAACTTGACAGCGTGACTTCTTTCAGTTGAATGAAGGCCTCTGAATTTTGACGTACGGTGTGTTAATGGACGCCCGGAGTTTGTGGTTGTGTTTATGTGTGTTTTGATTATGGGTCCCTGCTGGTGTTGTTTTCCTGACTCTCTGTTGGAGCGCAGGTGTGAGCCCAGAACTAGATGCTCTTCTTGGGTTCTAGATGGCTTAAAAGGTTAAAACGCCCAGAGAGGAAACCTCAGACAGCAGCATTTAGTCAGAAAGAAAACAGCTCTGCAGGTGTGACTTCAGACAGCTGCTTTCCTTGAACATTTTTATCCTAATAGTCTCCTGTGACAGTATAGGCAGGCTAATTTGAATGTTAGTGTTGCTTCCAGGGAATTTTGGCTGATTGAGGACAGCTTCTACTTGTTTTGCATTATCCAGGTCACATTTGCTTTACCTCCCTTTATTATCAAATGACTAATTTGCTTTACCAAAGAATTTATTTGCTGCTGAAGTTGCATCACAGTGTAAGTGTTAAAAGTGGCATTTTGAACAGCTTCTTTAGATGGATTATCAGCATAGAAAACAGATCAGATTTATAAGCTGCTGCTTTTATTTATCTGTACAAAACTTGCCCAAAATAAGCGTAAATGTGACCTGATCACTGGAACCTGTGGCTTAAGAGAAACCTAAAAGCTAATCGTTCTCAGAGCAAACTAAAGCATATGACTCATGCCCTTGCTTACGTTATGGACTAAGTAGTTTTATGAGCTTGTTGTCTATGGAAAATAAATTTTAAAAGCAACGCTGCAGATAAAAGAAATAAATGCGGTCTACAAAATAAAAGCCGACCAGAGTAGAGCAAAAATTCTGCTTTTAAAGGTGATTTAAAGGTGGAATGGTAGAAACAGCAGTACTCAGTGCCAAGACCTGCTGTTGTCCAGCAATCTTAGAGACCTACCAGTACACAGCAGTTACTTGCAGAGTGAAGAGAGAAGGTAGATATTAGTTTTTATCAGTGATTACATAAGGAGTTGTTGTTTTGTATGTAGCTTTAGAAAAAGCGGGAAGGACAGATGGGGTCGTCATGGAACATTTTCCAGCTAATAATGTAAACTCTGTCATTCCACAGCTTCCAAATGCTTAGCTTGTTGTTAATGTGAACTGTTTTTTTGGGGGGGTCTTTTATGCAGAGAGGGAACAACATTTTGGAAATGACACCAGTGGATGACCTAAATTTGAATATATGTATCTGCCCAGATTAAACACAACCATCAAAAAGAGAGGAAGCATCTGTTGCCCCTGTGTACAGCCAACCTGTGGAGTTAAGCTATATGGGTTTCCCCTGGGTGATACATTATCCTCCCACAGTCCAAAGACTAACTGATGATTCTTAATTGGGTGTAGGTGTGTATGTCTCTCTGTGTTAACCCTGTGATGGACTGGCAGCTTGTCTGGGGTGTTCCCCACTTATCGCCCTATGGGCTTGGATGGACTGTGGCCGCCCTACAATACTAATTAAAAAAAATGGATGGGCAGTAAAAACATTATTAAGCATTTTTGAATTATTAAACCAAAATTGAAGTTCTTTATGTGTGCATGAAAATTAGTCTCTGGTTGTAAGATATTCAAAAATTTGTAGAAGACTGAGAGAGTTACAAGAGAATTACATTTTAAACTGAAAATTATGTACCGTTTGCATTTTTGAAAACAATTCATAGGTTATAATGACAAATGGAAGAAGGGTGAGCGGAGGTTTGTAACAAATGTACTTGGCAATCATAGAGCCAAACAAATAATAATAGTAATAATAATAAAGGACATGAAGACTATACATTTCTCCACTCATAAGGTTAATTTGCTCATTAGATTTTATTCCATGTAAACAGGCATAGCCAACATGTTTTCTCCAGCATGCTCCAATCAATTTATATTTTAAGGAATTTAGTATTTTTTCTAATTAGGCAAATTATTATGTACGCTTAAGTGAGATAATCTATCATAAATAATCAACATGTAGTTGGGAATTATGGCTCATTTGGCCCAAATATATGTCATGTGAAAAGTGCGGCTAATAATCCATCCTTCCATACATCCATCCATTCTTAACTACTTCTCCAGTTCATCTCAGCTGTCAACGGGCAAGAGGAGGTTAAACACTGTGGACACGTATCACAGATATCTATCTCTCTATAACAGAGCTTGCTGGTTTTTCAACGGCAGGTAAACAAATGCATTTAAAGAGGGCGATTAATCAGAAATACAACAAAACAGTGTAAGAATTAAAGCTGCCCTGGCTGCTACTAGCATCGCAATAAACCTAACCAGAGGCATAATACATCTTATGAGTTTACCAGTATGTTTGAAATAGCAGCGCAAATGGAGTGTGCAAAGGACTGAGGGCAAGATACTTAGATACACAGACTTGTAGAGAATAAAGCTGTCATTTAAATGTTTAGATGTTAGAACAGTTAAAAAGACGATAATTGTTTTTGTTTTTTCAGCTAGGCTGCCCAAACAGAGAAAGACATTTATAATCTTAAGCCAGCTCATTAGTTTGGCTAATGTTTGTATGATTATACTTTTCCCCCTATAATGAACAACTTCTTCAGAGATTTTACAGGACGTAAGCTGAATGCGGGACTCCTGCAGAGTAAAGACTCTGCTTGTCAAAATAATTGCAGTTTCATCAAAAAAAAAAAAAAAAAAGAGAATGAA
>VUQG01045308.1:111359-169078 GCA_015106755.1 Etia nguti | reverse complement strand
ACACTTTCTGTCATTCAGGCAGTCTCTCACACACAAACACATACAAGTACTCATCACAACATTCAGTCAAAGAAAGAGGAGTGGGTTTTAGAAGGGGTGGGGGGGAGATTATCACTTGGTATTTTTTCGCTTGATATTTTTGGGTGCAGAGAGTCAATGTTCCTGCCTCTGCGGGATGCAAAACATCAGGCGCAACTGACAGAAAGCCTTATGAATTGAAGCAAAGACACAACAAGTAAGTCCTTGTTGTTGTCAGAGCTGAAGAAAGAAAAACTCGTGTTTGTAATAATTTTTGTGTACATTCTAAAATTGTAACTCATTCAGTGGGAAATTATACTGTATTGTAAAATGACTAAAATAGTTATTGTTATGTGTTTCTCTCAGGATATTTTGCTGCCTGGAAAAAAAAAATTTGATATTCCATTGTGCAGTTCAGAGAACTAGCTATATAGAGAAAAGTGTCTGATACAACCTGGACGACTGCCTAAAAATAACTTGCTGATGAATAGCAAACACACTTCATTTCCTCCATTTGATTTTCTACAGCGGGGCCGTCTGAAATTTATCAGGTTATTCAAACTGATTTCCTCCGCGGCGAATAATTTATGGTTGATTGTCTGTAATGACGAAGGCAACAAACAATTAAAATTTATCTCGCAAACCAACGACAAAGCAATTTATACAGAAAAGGTTGTTTCCTTTTATCAGAGTTCAGAGTGAGGGAATGAAAATAAATGTGTATGCGGCGACATCTGCATCTTATGTAACAGCACTTATGTCATCATGAGAAATCTGTGTAGAAAAGATGCGATGAAGTTAGTTTAAAGAATGTGTATAAGACAGCAGACAGAGCAATCTTAAATTTGATGGGGTTTTTCATCTCTTATGCGAGATACTTCATTTCTGCATTTTCTAAAGGCACTGGGGCTGAAATTCTCTCATCCTTTCACTCTAACGTTCAGCGATATCTCCCGTTCACTGGAGGCTTAAGGTTACTGTATGTTTGTTCAGCCTCCACCATGGACACTGGTGATGTTTGCCAGCACAGCTCAAGCATAAGACTCATATCATCACTTTCATCCCATAGTAGGCTACTCTAAAATGCCCTCACTTTGTGTAGTATATACAGGTAGCCCTTTAAGTAGTTCCAACATCTCTCTGTTGGGTTTTCTGTCGATCTGTTTGTTGGTTGTTTGGATTCTTGAGTCTTTCCCAGTTTGGTCTAGATTGAATTGTTTTAAATATTTGAAAAAATAATTGATGATCTTTTGACCTTGTAGCAACATCATAGTGTTGGCATGAAAGTTTTGTACCTTGATGGTTCTTGTGTGGATTGCAATAGAAAATTCAGCATAAATTCATAGTTACGAACTCACTGAAAGATTCACTTTGATGACTTTTGTGATGATCTGACTTCCATCCATCAATCTGTTGCCAGTCCATTGCAGGGCTAATACAGAGAGGCAGACAACCATTCATGTTCACTTTAACTGGTTACCGTAAATTGGTGAAACTCACATGCGTGTCTTTGGACTGTGGGGGGAAAGCTGGAGATTCTGGAGTCACAGACAAAGTGGAGTTTCTTCATTTACTTGTTAAATATTTAGAAAATGCAAAAGTCAACCATAAGGAAAGGCACAAATTCAGGTACAGCTACTAGCTGATGTGTTCCAAAGTGATCCTCTGACCTTTTCCTTATTACAAACATTTATGCTTTAATGGAAATATTACATTGACAGCTTTAGAAGTTGTTCTGCCTTTGTTTCTGACAAGGAGGTAGTAATCTTTTCTCTCAACATTTTATCTCGAGCTATCACGTGGTTAAGGTTTATATTGGCCAATACTATGCTCTATTACCAAATGCCCTCAAAATCAGTGAAACATTATAGCTGCTAGATGGGCAGACCAAAATGCCAAGTGCTCACAGAGCTCTTGGAACAGATATAGACTTCTTTTCCTCTGATTAATCCAAACATGGTTCCAAAATAGTAAGGAGTGACAGTGTCATCCATCATGACTGACTGTCCACATATACAGCACAGCCCATCTAGAAGCTGTTATTGAATATGTTTAGTAACTTCTATCAAAGAGTGTGATGAGGTGA
Source organism: Etia nguti (assembly GCA_015106755.1). Taxonomy (NCBI): domain Eukaryota; kingdom Metazoa; phylum Chordata; class Actinopteri; order Cichliformes; family Cichlidae; genus Etia; species Etia nguti. Next base: position 166,974 of record VUQG01045308.1, on the reverse strand, counting down.
TGAGATCACAGGCTTCCTGCTCAAGTATTTAATGTATATACCAGAAAGTTCACTGCTTCGCTTCAGGCACGAATACCAAGAAGCCTGCAAAAAGAGAGACAACTTTAAAATGTTATAACGGAATACTTAAAGTGAAGAAACTCCAGTCATTTTAATTTCAATGATAAACAAACGTGATCAGCTGTGCCTGAGGAATACAGCTTTGAGGTGAGGTTTGTTATGAAGATGAAGTGGTAAATGTTTTCTCTGTAAAACAGAGAAAGATAAATTCACGCTTTTAAGAATACTCCTCTTCAATATCATGACTCCCACATGTTTAGGTGCCAGACATACTTTTTATCTTAATAACAGACAGAGATAACAGAAAATAAATGTATCGTTCTTTTAAAAAGAACAAAACAAAAAAAAACAAAATGAAATGAAAAAAAAAAAGATTTTCTCTCCTCTGGTTTTTATACAGCATGGGGTGAGTGAACATTGTGGGTGGATTGCAGGTGGAATGAGCTCAATATTTCTTAAGCAGCTGCTGCTCCAAGTCTATAGACTCCCACATGACGCGACTATTGGCAGAATTGGCAGCTGGAGGTCGCCTCTGATTAAACCAGCCAGATTTCTGTGTTGAGATTCATTGAAGACACAGTGTCAACCTGCAGTACAGACACGCAGTGCTCCTGCTTCTCCCGTACTGTTGTGTTCCTTTAATCCGCTGTAGTAATAACTAGGATTTTAACCATAATTATGAGTAGAATTCCTCTAATATTTTCTTATTCCCTAGGCTCAGTGACATTGTCTGGCATAAATGACCTGTCCTGTTTTCTCACGCTCTAAAGAGCTCATCTAGATGTAATCAGACTCGGCTGATGTTATTAATGACTTGGGGGGGGCGGGGGAGATTACACTCTTCCACCCTGAAGCCTTAACAGCATTACTCTCGTAAGACTTGTAGGAAGACATAAGGAGTAGACCTTACGTCATGTTGGGATTTTAACTGTGCCTGTGACTGCGTGTGAGTCAGTGAAAAGAAAATCGTTAATAATCTCATCTTTGGGTACACAAAGACAGAGAGTTAAGGAGAAAATGTCAATGACAAAAACTGAGGTGTGAAGAGCAGGCAAGTCACAGATTCAAAGGTGGGAAGCATTTTCAGAGTCATGGCGAAAACCAATTCGATTGCCCTCAAACCCAAACATTACCACAGCATTCCTGCGTGGAAATTCTTATGGTGGGTGCTCTCGCTAATTAGTTTGGAGACACCGCTTATTCTCTCAGAGCGGTATAACCCCAGGTTGATTATCTACAAGTGCTCAAATGATAAATCGCAGGCGAGCACGCCCTAATATCCCACATGGAAGCAAAACCACATTATGATTATTATCACCCAGGTTTTCCGACACAGTTTCTTCGCCGTGTGACAATAATTTGATTACAGGTATGGTGGCGTTGTGAAACTGCAAGAAGGACAAGTAAACAAATCTGTGTCTGTGTATACATGAGCGTTGTGTCAAAGTACACATCATCATCATCTGTCCTGATCTTAATATGGCTAGAAAGTGTATCTGCCGGCACAAGAGTTGGTAGATTATAAATGCAGATTTAACAAAAAAAAAAAAAGAATGTGCAGCCAGAAAGAAAGAAAGCTAATTTTAGCTCTTTTTCTGTCCACTGCTGTTTACATGGCTATGTACATTGAGGAGTGCTTTCTGCAGATATATTTCTTGTCACACTTCACTGCTTGAGACTCTGGTCTAATCTTTAAGTACCACTTTCATATAGCCCTGATGTGCTTTTGGACAGGAATGTGGATTTTCTGCAGCGCCAATAGCTAATGCTTTATACTTTATACTAAAACAATTCAAGACTACATTCACAGAAATGGAAAGTTCTGATTTTTCCAAACCCTAGACTGTCTGGCTATGGATTGGTCAGATTCACGACCAGATTTCTCATCATATGTTTATGTATAATTTAATAAGGAAAAAAAAAAAAGATTACCCAAACAAACACACATGGAGCATTTGCATAATGCCCCAGGCTGAAATTCAGTTACATTGAATTATGGCTATGCCAAGTGAATGAGTCCCTCTGCTGCTTATGTGCTTTCTCTTCTATCTTACTGGCGGTATCCATACGTGTGTTGTTTCTCACAGTTTTCCATTTCAAGCACAGATCCTCCTTTTTTGGGATTATGCATGCCAGAGGAGGTAGTTGGTCAGTTTTGCAAATCTTCACAATCAAAACTGTTCATCTGTTATTACAAATAATTGAAGGGTGTGGGATTACAATCACTCCATCAAAGAACAGGAAGGAAAGGAGGAGCATGACCGGATGATAATGTCCTCAGCTGTGGGCCAGCAGGGGCGTAAATGGTCATCCTTTATTCGGAGGTAGGATTGCATTCAGTTTAGAAGAGCTTTGAAGGGCAAAGGGAGATATGTGTTCAGCAATATTCAACAGTATGTTATACTGAGGTTAGAAGTTTAGTTTAATAATGGAAAATATAGAATCTAAAATCTTTTAATCCAAATAATTATTAACACATACAAAAACCAGCTACTGTATAATTTGAGATACAGTGCAACACAAATCAGCTGCATATTACATATATGTGACCTGCACCAGCAAACATGTCTTTTTTTCCCCTGTGTAAACCCACACACCGGCAGATTGCAGGTTTGTGCATGTCGAGAGGCCACTTTCACAGTGTTGACAGGACTCAGTTTTTCACAAAAGCAGCAATTTTACCACACTTGATCCCCACACCCGCATATCCTGGAAACTGTGTCTTCACTACCTCCACTGTCTGCATGACGGCATGTGTGCTATGGGTGTCAATTGACACACATCAAATAGTCCACAAACACTGCCTTTGTGGTGTACTGAAGACAATGATTTCAGTGCTTTTTTACACCATATTTTAAACTGTATCCACTGCAAACTACAAGAGAACAGACGGGGATTTGACAGATGTTGATGTAATCCAAGACTATGATTACAAGTAAGTGGGCAAGATAACATAACAGCAATGCATTGACAGTCTGTAGCAACAGGCTTTTATGTTGTACAGTATAAATGTACCTATAGGCAGTCATTTTTGTCAGGTCAGAGAACTGAATTGAATTCAGTTGTCCACCTCTTGAATAAACACTGCTGAAGCTGTGGTGAGCTGCGGCTAAACTCCTCTAAACATTTCCCAGATATCATCCTTGCATTTCTCCAGTACAGCCTTGGGAGCTTTGTGCATCCAGAAAGCAGTGAAGCTAATGGTCGACAACCCATGAGCATTAAGACATTCATCTTCACCCTGAGTACAGGATAACTAGCTCCCTCAGTCTCACCGCAATTTAGCCAAGCCTTCGAATAATAAGTTTACCTACTGCAGTCTGCTGCGGGCCTCTTACATATCTTATTTCCCAGTGCCCTATACTCCCACTTACTGCAAAACCACTCTATTGCACAGTGGGCAATGATTTCAGACTTCCCACTCTTGCTGCTGCTTATGGGTCAGATTAGAAGGCTATTCTAATCATTTCTCTTTTGACCTATTTCCATATGCCAGATTTGACCCGTTTGCGGTCTCCTTTGGAGTAATTTGTCTCCACCTCATGAGCACATTACCATCTGGATAAGACATAGTTTCTTTTAAATATGGTTAAAATGTTGTACAATGACACCTTTTTGTCTTACAAGAAGAAAGACAATCACAATGCTGTGAAAAAATTCTGTTTATATTTTGCCATAAAGGATTAAATCCACGATGCCAAAAATTTATCGAAGTTTACATGTTTATGTGAGTGTGTTTGTATCTTTGTGAACTGTACTGCATTTGTGTATATTTGTTAATAAATAGACATACCTGTGTGCCTGTGTGCTTCTCTGAGTATATGGATCTTAGGTTTACCCCTTTCTTGCACAGGATGGCTACATATCCATATCCAGACATGTGTTTCTATATATATTTTTATTTCACGCTGTGTGTTTAGGAGGGTGTGGGTCCTACTTGTAGAAACAGTTTCTAAGTCTCTAAGTAAAACAGTGTCAGGCTCTGTAATGAGGGCACCTCTCCTGTGGTTTGGCCCGATTTTAAATGGCTGCTAAACTCCTGGTTTGTAGATTGGTGGTGAATGTGAGAGTTTATACATTTGTGTATATATGGTAAATAATAAATGGACTGATACTTACTTATTGACTTGCCTCTCTAGCTAGCAGTCAAAGCGCTTTCCATTACACGTCTCAGTCGCCTGTTGGCACACAAATGAAGACAGGCTTTTTATTCTATGCCTTTGAGAGCTTTGTGTAACATTTACACTCTAATCTGATGGATGGACTGGGGACAACCTGGGGTTCAGTATCTTGCCGAAGGACATTTTGATATGCAGACTGGATGGGCAAAGGATCAAACCACTGACCTCTCAATTGATGTCTAATGTTAATGAGAGAAATTAAGGTGTGAGGAGCAGGCAACTCTCTCTCTCTCTCTCTCTCTCTCTCTCTCTCTCTTTCTCTCATGCACACACACACACACAGTTGTGTTTTAATATCTTAGTTGACATATCTAATTGACACAATGCTTTCCCTAGCTGTTTACCCTCAAAAATAAAAAAATGAATGCCTAACCCTAACCCTTAGCCTAAACCTAACCATAACCTAATGTTAACCCTGACACTAAAACCCAATTTTGAGCCCCAAAAACGCCTTCAAACTCATGGGGACAGGAATTTTGCCCCCATAAGGGCTGTTGGTCCCCACAAGTATAGTAACATTCCAAATTCTGGTCCCCACAAAGATGCGTAAACATGGTACACACACACACACACACACACACAAAGAGATGCCCTAACTAAAGTAACATTATTGGTTATTATTACCAAAATTAATTTTCATCTTTCCCTAATCGTTAATCTACCAGTGAGCTCTTTAATTGAAATTATATTTTTGATGCAAAAACTTCATCACTGTTGTTATTCTTTTTTTTTTTTTAAAGCAGAAAAAGCAGTAATACATTATTATTTTTTTTGATTAATATGTAAAATTACAGTGATTTACTTGCATTCCTGAACAGAAAAATTAGTTTTAGTGGTTAAAGGTTATGCTTTATTAATTTCTAACTTGTTAGAGAAGTCCAGTGTGCCAGCTCCAATTTGGTTATAAAAATCTGAATTCAGGCCAGTAAATTCAGTAACTTACATGTTTTTATCACTTACAGTACAACGACAGTGCAAAGATTGGTGTTGTATTGCTGCAAGTGCATTTGTATTGAAGTCACTAGTTTTCACAATCCTAATAATCTCAGCCATTCTCAGCAGTTCTTGCTTAACTTGTGATGTGTACCCTAGCCATTGTCCTCACCTAAATAGACTGAAAACTATAAAATATTCCCCTAAAGAAATCACACCTGGATAGAAAGATGTCTCTGTCATAAACACATTGTTTTGTTGATACCGCAAAAAGTTAGTTTCCTGTGTGTGTGTGTGTCTGTGTGTGACTGTGTGTGTGAGTGAATGTGTATCACATTTATTAAGTGTCACACATACACTGTACGTGTTAAACTACTCCTCCTGCAGTGACACGTTGATTCCTTATTAGCTGCAGACGTGCTGTTCTGCAGCTAAGCCTGCATGCTAACTTCCCTGTTGGGGCAGTGAGTGAAAAGTATTGCGTCTCTAATCAATAAACACCACACCGTTATTAACAAAACTTGATCTTATATCTTTAAATCTCTGCACAGAAGGGTCACACTGCATTTTCAGGCACACGCATACACACTGACAAAATACTAAGCCAACTGTTATCTGATGTATTCTTTTCTAATGTTACCACACGTCCCTGTGGCCAGAGGGCTCCCTGGAGATTTACACTATTTCTGGATGGGCCAGATTGTAGATTTCTTTCTCTGTACTCCTCATAATCAATTGTACGGCTGCAGAATCGAAGCACAGAAGTCTTTTCTTGCAGAACATAATGATACTTGCAATCATGAGAAACCAGTTGTGAAATAATTATCATGAACTGCTATTTACAAAATGAAGTATTGAATCCCGAGAGTCACTGTACAATGTGGCCAAGCTAGATGAAATCTGGGTTGTTTTAAAAAAAAAAAAAGTTTTTGTTATTAATTTTCTGCCCCAACAATTCATTTCTTCTGTGAAATGGGTCTGAATGGTGAAATATAATGACATTCATTGGGTTAGAGCTCCATTGCTCTGATCAAATCCCTCATGGCCTGGTTTTCAACAGAGACTCCTCTTCATGACAGGGATCTGTTGAAGTAAAACATATTCAGATCAAAAGTGTCTACAAAGGACTTCAGAGAAAGAAGTGTTGAAGCTCAAAGCACTGAAAATGTCAATGACAGGAATGGTAAAAGACCCAGGCCTCAATCGATCAACGGCCAGGAATAAACATGGAAAAAGTGGAGAAAAATTCCATTTGACACTACTTTTGCTTTTTGAAGGTCTAGATATTCTGCAAAAGTGCTGTCAGAACCCGTTTAATATTCAAAAAAGTGTCAAAAAGCATTGCATCGCACTGCATTTGTGCCATCTTTCGCACTTGCTAAATTCTGCAGTTAACCTAACCAGCAAACATCAAAGTGCCCATGGAAAGATAAAACAGCTGAAACCACTGCCATCCAAAGCCAAACCATTTTAGCTCACCTTATGCTAGTCTCAGAAGAGCTGGATGCTCAGCAGAACAGAGCTCTGTGGTCAAATGAGGCATATTTCTAAAATTTTTAAGAAAAAACTGCATGCCAACACTTCACCTTCACTCCATGAATAGAAGCCTCAGGGCTTGTGCATATTGCAATCATTGCAGAAACAATTCATTAATTCTAAACCGTTTCAGTAAGAAGGGTATCGGGGTAGCTGCTTGTAATTTCAAAGTTGTAACTTTTGTTGTACAGTTTGTTAATTGCCCTTAACACAAAGAGCAATCAGTAACTTAACAAGTTAAAAAAAGAGGGCATTCACATTCCTGACCTTAAAACAATTAAAATCCTGCAGCATGACTTCAAGCAAGCCATGCATGTGAGGAATTCCAAAAATACCACTTAACTCCAAATTGCTGAGTAAAGAGTAATTGTCCAGAATAGCTGCTATTTGCTGTTTCTAGATTAAAGGCTGGATAAAACATTTGGATGAAGATTATTTCCGCTAAGGTAACTAAGCTTAACAACTGACAAATTTCTCATTTTCAGGAAGGACTACAGTTAGTTAAAATTCACCGACACATACCTCGACACACCTACATTTCCTTCCTCATTTCAAGTAAATACAACATTCGTGATAATCATGTTGCACGCACAGAGCATGAAGCTGTTGCAGGTCTTGCATTATGTGTACTGTTTTAATATTCTAATTGCTGGAGGATGAAAACTGTCTGTCACGACATTGCTAATGTTCATTTTAATCATGTGTATTCTTCTTTCCAGCTCTAACAAATGTGAAATTGTGGGCCATTGACCGACAATGTTTTCAGACGATCATGATGAGGACGGGTTTAATCAAGCACACAGAGTATATGGAGTTTCTGAAAAGGTAAGGAAGCAAGGCAAATTTTCCAGCAGTGACAGAAGAGTGGAATAGGTCTTTGATCTGAAAAGCAATGAATGAATTACCAAAATGAATTCAGGAAAATGTGTGTGAGCTGTTTCTCAGACGATCCCTTAGTCCTCCATTTTGCCAATAATTATATAACTCAGCAATTATTTCTAGTGCATCATAGGAAATGTCATTCAACATACTAGAAAAATATCTTGTAACTGTGTCACTGTCATCGTTTTCAGTACCTTACCTGTATCAGAGGGCCCTGACCAATAATTGCTTGTCTACTGCCAAACCTATTAACACTTAAAAGACCTGCAGATCCTTTTTTGGGGTCCTGCATGAGGTATAGGATAAAAGGAAGAGGCATCAAAAGACAGCCAATGATCAAAATGCATGAGATGCAACTGCCTTATAAGTATCTCTCACTCTCTCACTGCATTCAACTTCTTTTTTACTGTCATCCACTTTGAGCTTCATCATCCCAGTTATTAAAATTATATCATACCTTCACTCTGCTGCATGCACCCCACACTATTTTTTAGTTTTTTGTCATGACTTTTTTGGCAGACTCGGTATTTGATCTGTGTCCTCTCATCCATTCACTCTGCCACAATTTTGTATAAATCTTCCAAATAATGAAGGCACACGTTCTGTCTAAAAGACATTTCTCCCGAGGAAACCGTGTGAATCACTGTGATCATGATCAGGTTCTGGCAGTCCTGAGAGAGATGCAGTACGAGCTATTTTTAAGTATTGGGGACAGTGCACAGGAAGGGAGCTTTTTACGAGGTATTTCCAACAAGTGCAAAGCAAGTTGTATGTCAGTATGTTCCAAAACAATCAATTCTGCTGTTGTAGAATTTACTCACTATGACTGTGCAACATTACAGTGTACAGTAATGCAAGTATAGTTACTTTAGATGTAATTTTTAGCTAAGGCTCAATGTTTTGGATAAAAACAAACAACGTTTTTAAAAAGACACACTCCAAAAAAAGGTAGAAAATGTTGTCTTTAGCTAATTTAATTAGATGTCAATTGTAAATGTAAAATGTTACATTTAATGGAAATTGACTGTATTGGTATACATTCAGTTTATTAAAGCATATTTTCCTCAGTGATTAATTCTTGGAATAAATAAATGTTTGATTTTCTATATTTCTGTTGCATTTTACTCAAAATTTGAAAACCTTTTTTTTTTTATTTTTAGTTTAAGAAGTAATTTTTGATGTGAAAGCCAAAATATTTATGCATACAGGAAGTCGCTTTGATAGCTTCAGTTAAACCAAAATCACTTTGCAGCTCAACTGTAACGACTGCTTTTTTTCTGCTTAAAATAGGACAGTCAATATGCCCACAGTCACAAAGATATTGCAAGTCAGCAAAGCTTTTGAACAGCGTGACTTTTTTTTTCTTTTTTTAAGGACAGTCTCCCGCCAGTCACCCAGAATAAATTCATTTCTGTATCTGGAGTGAAGTTTCATGATAAAGCCAGACTTTAAGACAAACACAACCAAGAATGTATTTTAACCACACGTGGAGCCCTATTAATATTTCATCTAAGACATAATCTATTTTAGTGATATCGTTTACTAATAAAGATCGCAAACATTTGCAGTCTCTCTGCTGAGTATATGAGCACACACTGTTCAGTATAACAGCTCTTGCCTGTCAGGAGGTCTTACGTAACAGTCCGACTGATAGACTAAGTAAATATTTAATAGGTGTACGTACTGGTTGTTTTGGGATCCCTTGGTGTGTTTGGTTTGTAAAGGGATACCTGGGCGGGAGAAATCTGACATTTATAACAGTGTTTGCAAACTCACAGCACACAGATAATTATGTTCCTGTTTAATTTCCTAGAAACAGATCTAATGAAAGTAATAAACACATATTGGTCCCCGTGAGTCTTCTGCCCACCCGTTTAACTGCTGTGAAATTGTAGATTTATTCTGACAAATAGTGAAGAAGAAAAACGGGCAAAGAAAGCCCCACGTTGTGCACGGGGGGAATTGAGCGCGCTTTTGAAGACTGTTTTATTATTTTTTCTTTGCATGTACAGACAGGTGACAAATCAAAGGAAAAACAAAATGATATGTTTAAGATGATGAGCCAGCTTAAATCTGCATTGGTAATGATTCAACGACTCTGAATCTCTGGTACTTTACTGAAGGGATGAGCTGCATTTTTTTTAGAAGATAATTCCTCTTCTGATGTTTTAATAATAATGCTATAGAGAGCATTGTCTAACATATTAGTCTCCGTGTTCCACTGGATAGTCTGGTGACTATGAAGGGCATAGTACATGATTCATATTCTTTTTATTCCCATCAAACCATTCAGTGTTTTAGTATTTCTCAACCTAAGTGAGTTTGTCCTTTAATTCGTTACCTGCCTGTGTTTTAAGTTTCTCATTGAGTCACTACAGGAAAAGTAATTTCAAAGCTTAGGTTTTTTGACAAGCTCGCCCAGCTTTAGAAAATGCACATTTCTATGAACTGATGTATGGTGGACTTTTATTGAGACCTCTGTCCCCTTCCACTTCGGATAAAAGTCTAGCTATAAGGCAAATAACACCTTTTTGTAGGTGTTTACAGGATTCTAATAGAAAATTGTTTAAAATTGTATGGTTTATAACTGCACAGTGCCTAAAGCATGGCAGATCCACACTTCCCCACAGGCCTTGTGTAATTACTCAGCTGTAACATAATTAAGCTGTTGAATCAGAAATTTACTGCGACAGACGCCTTTTGTTTGTGTCAACAGCTTCTCAGCTCGGGGGATTGAAACTCTCTCTGTTGCATGTACAGTAAGTGTCATGTGTTCATTGCTTAGCTTGTTAACTAGTGCCTTTGTCGGGGAAGCAGTAACACAAGGATCAGCACAGTGGCCGTGACAAGATGGTTCAGATTACTGTAATAAAGCATGGAAAATTAAGGGGGAGGGGAGGTGGAGAAACAGAGAGGCAGAGCGAGAGAGTGAGACGATACGGGGAGATAAGCCCTTTGTTCACCAACGCGGGGTTATTTTCTCTCCTCCTTGATAAACATTAGGCTAGTTTTATTTAGCAGGGTTGATAGCAGGCAGCATTCATTCAGGCTGCCAGGAAGTAATGGAACAAACACTACGGGCTCATACTGGCGTATTCAACCGTAGGATGTGATGCCCAGCTGTGTAACTACTCATGCTGCCCATTTATGCTGGAAAAATTTATATGTATAGTACTAAAATACAGGCCATACAATAGAAAAATACAGATTTTGAGTGTTCCCGCTGCCTATATCTGAATTTGTTTGTTGGTTCTAAGATCAAAGTCATGCTGACAAAATAATGATCCCACACAGGAAGCAATAAAAAAACAAAAACTTGACAGTCACATGATAGCAATTAGCCAACAGAATAAAACATAAAAAAAAATATGGTGACAACTGACAATTTTAGAGCCTTTATTTGTGTGCATGTTTTGCGTTGTGGACCAATGGAGCTGTTTTATGTTTTGCTTAGAAAATGGTGGAAAAACTACCAGAAGTAAAAGCAATTCTTTCCAGGAAAACTAACTCCTAGATGAGGGCTTGTATTACAAAATGAATTTTTGTTTTTGTTTTTTTAGGTTAAACAGCAGCATGCCATGAGAACGAAGACACTTTGACGCTTAGTTGAAAGAGAGTGTCTCTGAGCTCTTTGATTGCTTATGTGTATCCTATCCAAAGGGCACCTCAAACAAAAACAGTCTGAATCCTGGAAGCACTCCTACTCAAATCCTCTATTTTGGTGAACTTTTGTTGATATGCACTATTGAAACAATATGACATATTTGGAGAACAAACATTTGACATGGAGGCTACAGATAAAATGAAATACTTAACACTAATAGAACATTTAGCTTTGGCAACAAGTCATATTTATATTATGTAATACTGTGGCCAAGGAAGTACACCCTTGGCCTAAGAATTATTACAATATTTTCTTCTTAAACAGAAATAACTCATTTAAGTAGGCGTTTTTTTGTGTGTGTGCATGCACCCGAATCGAGACACCCACAATTGATCTTTCACTGAGGCTCTCCATAACTCACCTTTTCTTGTTTTTGAGTCTTTCTTTGGTGGATATGCTAGCGTGCTTAGGATAATCATCCTCTTGAACAGGGCAGTTTCAGCTCAGCTTTAACTTTTGGACAGATGGCCTAGCACATTATCTTGAAGCCCTCTTTCATTTGATGCAAAACTGAATCAGTGAATCAATTCCCGGAGCAGCAAAGCAAATCATAACAATTCCAACACTGTGCTTTAAAGATGATAGACAGCTTTTCTCTGTGAACATTCTGGGGCTGCATCACACGTATCCACTGTACCCAAACACCTGCACTCTTTTTCAATCATCTTACAGCATATGAATGTGTCACCTTCATGTCTGAATGAGCACCCTGGCCACTTTTCTGTAAAAGTCAGGAGAGCAGTTCAACTTTTTCACACTTTGTGTCCCTTTCAGCATGTCTGAACAGCATATAATCACCTTAAATGATGAATGTGAGTTGCACAGCTCACTAAAAACGTCATTGTTCAAATTCTTTGTAGCTTGCAGTAAAAATAAGAGATTTTCAAGGCCACAAGTGCAAGTTGTCTTTTGTACATTTAGCAAATAATGCCCTTATAGGTGAGCCCAGGTGCTCTTCCTGACTGTGTAGATATGTCTGAATGAGCCTGAGGAACATTAAGTTAAAGTGACTTTAATCTCTAATGTTATTTATGTTAATGCAAATTTATGCAGACTCATTCCGATTGTAGGCACATGCAACCAACAAACCTGCCAAAACTTTCATGACATTTTTAAGTTCTTGGCATTTTTTAAAGACATGTAAAATATGAAAATGACAACTTTATGTTTCAGTTTTTTTTCAAAGAGGATCAAGATTTTTTATTTATTTATTTTTGCTCACAGCTTCCAAAGGGATATGCTTTTTTCCCCTCAGCTTTATACTAAGCCTCCAGCTACACTGCTTCCTACATCTTTTTTTATCTAGAAAAAAACAGTGGGCTATTTAGTAATATATCCACTATGCGTGAAGCTGGGTATTCTCTTGTATAAAAGCCCTTCTTTTTTCTTCTGCAGCGTCCCCTCATTCCACGGTCTACAGGAAGATATTCTGAGCAAGCTCGCTGATGTCCTTGAGGAGGTAAGTACCTTGTTGTGTCTGACATCTGCAGCCTACTTCTGACATCTCAAATGATTTTCATACATTCACACTCTCTTATTGTGGTGAGAGAAGGAGGGGGGGTGAAAATGATTCTAGATGATGTGCTCAGTAGGTATTATTTTGGATGCTAGGTGGGACAACCTGTACACAGCTGGGACTTCAGAGTAAATGCTGCTCTTTGGTACCTGCTCGGCATGAGATGACTATCTAAATTTCTCACCTACTAGGTTAGGAATTTCAGGAAATCAGTGAAGTAGAAACCATTTCAGTTTTCAAATGGGTCAAAGAAACAAAGAAACTACACAAAATGTTTACTATTACAGGGTTAACCATTATCTACTAACAATGAAACATGTAACGTTAATATATATATATATATATATATATGTGTGTTTGTGTGTGTGTGTGTGTGTAAGTTCTTAGTGCCATTCATTTCTTTCCATTCATTACCCCTGATAAGGAAATTAGCCTATTCTTTGCACTGCTTTCTCAAGATGTAGTGTTCACCAAAACAAAAAGCTTAGTGAACTTAGATTTTTTTGAATATTTTGTAGTTTTTTTTTAATACATATGTATAAAATCAATTGGATATGGAGTTTTTAGTTGGGTAGCATCCAAAAACTGACAATTATACATTTGTTTATGAAAAAAATCTAGAAATTAGTTCCAATCAACATAAATCAGCTGACAAGCAATCATCCGCGTAGAAGCTGCACACAGACAAATTTTAAACCCGCGTTTAATTGCTGTCAAACACCGAACTACTTTTAATTTCAATGTCAGTTTATTGTTTCGTACCATTTAAAATTCACTAAAAATAACAAACATAACAAATAAACAGTGCATTGTATTTATTTTGAAGCCTCCACTTAATTTGTAATTATAATCATTGTTGTTATTATTAAAAAAGTAAATGTTTGCAAATATTATGCAGAATGCAAAATTATCATACAGTAGATAATATGCCTTAATATATGCAACAACAAGCTAAGAATAATAAAATATATATATAAATATATAGTAACAATAACAATAATAAAATACAGTATATGAATGTTTGTAGGTATTTAAATGTGTGTTGATAACAGAAATATTAGTTCATACATCTCTACTGATAGCTGGTCAAAAGAAATGATATTTGTTGCTACGGCTGAAACATGAAACATGAAAAACATTGCCTTACAAAAACAAGTTACAAAGCAAATATTAACAGTTAGCAGTTGTGACATTTTATAGAGGAATGTAATTTTAACAGATGGGATAAAATCATTCCAGAATTTATAACCTCTAAACCTAAAACTGACCTCTAGATGTCGAGACTGATGAGTTGAGAATGCACCTGTGAGTTAACATTAACATCAGCGTTATTTCCTTCACTTTAATATATCTCATGAATTAAAAAAAAACATAAAATAGATATTCATGTAATAAATAATAAGAACCTTCAGTTTCCAAAATAAAGAAGCAGGTGGGATATATGACTCTGAATGGATTGTAGTCCTAACAAAACATTTCTGGAGGTTTAGAAATCTGTGGAGAGTAACGGGAAAAGATTCTCCCAAACTATATCACAAGATGAAAGGCAGAGATATATTAAACTGTAATAAAGAGTAAGGAGACAGTTTGTCCACGACAGCAAAGTCAATCAAAAATATTGCATCAATTCATAGTTTACAAGAAGAAAAAGATGGGAAAACTCAGAATATCAAGGTTCAGTACCGTTTTGAGTTTTCTCATCTTGTGACTGCTGCTGTTGACTTTACAAAAGTTTTACTAATAAAATATTTGGTTTGGCACTGATTTCTATACCAGACACCCCTCCTGATGCTATCCTCCCATTTATGTGGGCAGTCAGAACACACTGTTTGTGAACTTGGGACCTTTTTTGTGCTAACTAAACTATCAAAATACATTCATCTTTCACTGATATTTATGTTGCTATATTTTTATCTAAGGAATGCTGGATAAATAAAATGGTGAGGACACCTGTGAAAGTTGGCAAAAACATTGTGTGCTTCCATAGTGTAGAAGGTTAGCATGTTCACCTCATAAGTAAAAGGTATGATTCTCAGCTGGGAGGAAGCACAAAGCCAACTTTGTGCAGGGGGTAACAAGCTAGTGTACAACCCAGGCTGTCCCAAGCCCAGACAAATGGGAGGGTTTCATCTGATGTAAAAATATGGGCCAAACCAAATATGCAGATCAGCCTTCTGCTGGAAGTAAAAGAGCACTTGGAAAGACGTTTCTGCTTGTTGATACAGAATTGTATTGCTAACCTCGCAGGGATGTTGTACTTAGGTGAACAAAGAAAAATTCTGTTTGTAAAGTAAACCCAGCAACAAGTTAATAAAGGTCGCAAATCTATTGAATCATGTCGACTTAATATTTTGTGTTTTATTTATCTATTTTTACAGTGTAAAGTGTATAAACTGAACAAAATGCTGCTAGGATTAACGCTAGAAACAGCAGGCTTCAACTCTGGAATTTCAAGCTGCTGCTTGATGATTTGATCAAGAATAATTATTTTTGAAATGTAGTTATTTACACCATATTTACATTGAAAACCAAGCCTATGTGGTGACAGGTGGCACATCTGTGGTGATCCACACAACCTTATCAAACAACCTTCCCATCTCTTTGATCAAATCACAACCATTTAACAGGCACAAACTGTCTTGCTAGCATTTTAAATTATGTCATATTTCATTTGGCCCATTCAGGGCAAAGCAAATATCATATTTCACTGGGTCACATATTGATTAAAATCCATTATCCTGCCCTACCGCTTAGACTGTACTAGTTATGAAAGATTGTTTTGGTTCATGACTGAGTTTTGGTTATTTGGATCTATTTTTTTTTTCATTTCAACAATAATAAATAAACCTGAACTAACCAACGCATAACGACTTCAACATGCTGCTGACTACAAACTGTTTTCAAATGACACACACAGCAGACAGTAATGTCTCTCCCTTAAATAATACACAGCAGACAGGAATGTCACTGCTTAGTGTAAGGCGTTAGGCACCTTTCCTGGGTAAAATTGTGTGAGAATGAAAATCTGGCAAATGTCAGTCCCTCTGTGGAGTCTATTTATGATCTAACAGGAAATATTGAGCTCTGTCTTTTGTCTAGACTTGTGGCCAGAGGTGCAGCATTGTGTGTATTTTGCTGGAGAATCAGTTTATTGTCCTTGTGATATTGTTCTGGATCATACAGCACACATCATAATTTGATATTCAATTATTTCCATGATGCTAACTGTTATATAAAGTATTCAGTATAACCTAAGAAACTGGCCTTGGAGAAAAAGCATTATCTGCCTCTAGAGGTTATTTTCAACACAAGCCATGAATGTGAGTGTGAAAGTCCTTATCTACATGTGTGAGATGGAGCCTACTCAGTTCAGGCTGCACCCATTCCAGCACCCACAACCCTGAATAGGATTATCAGGTGTAGAAAAATGTGATTAATGGATGGATATTCTGTATTAATTTTTTTTCCTCAGGAAGGAACTGTGATTTCCCTTCATATTCGCTGCAGCAACATTCATTTATTCATTCATTTTCTTTACCTGCTTATTCATATTCAAGGTCACAGAGCATATCCAAGCAAGTAGTGGGTGGAAGGAACAAAATACCCAGGATAGTTTGCCAATCTGTGATTTTTAACAAGAAAAAAAGATATCTAATTGTGATTTATATCACCGCACCCAATTCAGGTTTTCCTCCTCTGAAGAGTTCTTTTTGTCTCTGGTGTGAGTGTTCACTTCCAGTATAAGAAAGGAGACAAATTAATTACAGTGAACCTGAACTTCTCTTCTCTTCTCTTCTCTTCTCTTCTCTTCTCTTCTCTTCTCTTCTCTTCTCTTCTCTTCTCTTCTCTTCTCTTCTCTTCTCTTCTCTTCTCTTCTGACAGACACATTATGAAGACGGAGAGTACATCATCAGACAGGGGGCCAGAGGAGACACTTTCTTCATCATCAGTAAAGGAAAGGTAAGGACAGTGCAATCCAGTCCACCATCAAAACAATCATCAGCTGACATCACAATGCAGGGCATCGTGGTACACGAAGAATAAAAGACCCCTATTTTTGATAGAATGGGGTGGTATTTTTGGGTGGAAGTTGGCTGTCATCAATCACCATAGGTTAAAGGAGAAGTCAGAAAGAAGCGCTGCCTCTTTCATCATCTCTTTCAGCAGAGACGCGAGTATCTTGGAAGGAGAATGGAGTCATTTTGACTCCACTTTTCAGTAATCAGCACTGACTTTCACACTGAGCACAGTCCTGTCTGGCTTCAACACTGTTGGAGGGCTTTCACATACTTTTTGTGAACATGTTTTGATGCCAGGATGGCTGCAAGTCTCCCTCCTCATTTTCTCTCTGCTTATCTTCATCTTCTCCATTCATTTCCTGTGCTTCCTTCACAGCTTGTTTCCTGTCTGTTACATCCACAAGCTCACATGCTGTTTGTTTTCAGCAGGTATGACCACAAATTGATCAATCAGTGACACCTGACAGGGTTTTATAATGCCCATCCAACAGTTCGTGTCCTCTAACCCCTCCTATCACCTTGTTATTTTGGTTCGATTAATAATTTGGTCAAATTTGGTTTATCCAATTCTGTTTCCTTTTTCTTATTCTATCAGTCATGTCATAACATGGTGTATTTGGCACCTTCTTATGTTTGTTCTCCACATTCCACATATCCCTATTCTGTCACCATAACTGGTCCCTTACATCCACAAAATGTAGATGGTACATGGTTTGTAATCTCACCTATACATCATTTGTATCATTTATAAAGTGGGTAATGCAGTAATAGTAAAAAGTAGTCTACTTTATCTATAGGACTTTCCACCAGATTGGACGTCACCCAGAGGGCCCGATGGCCTACACTTTGTACCTCCTGTACTTCCTTTCTTTGTTTTGTGCCTGCTCCCACGTGAATAATTACACTGTCACTCAGGTGTAGACAGTGCGCCGGTGCAGGATTCGCTGCTACATCTGTGCTAGCTAATGGATGAAGACAAGATCCTTCATTTGACGAAACAATCGCCTTCATTCCCTTCCTCTAAAATCTACTCAGCTGCCATCACTTTGATTTGTAAAGTCTTCCGGCCCAGCAGAGCCCCATCACTCATGTTTCATCTGGCTCGTGGCGCTTCCCAGATTCTTCATGGTGATGACAGCTACCTGTTTGAAACAGACTTGCGTTACAGCAGTGCTTCTTTCTTGTTTGTGGCAGTTTGATGAACCTGACATTTTAAGAAATGATTCCCTGTCTTGGAATGATGCCTTTAAATTAAATGTTATCCATCTTTTTTACTCGCTACACATCTACGTGACATACATTATCACTATTCTTCTCCTTAACTTTCCTTTTTGTTTTGCTAGGTTAATGTAACCAGAGAAGACTTGCCCAACGGAGAGCCCGTCTACCTCCGCAGCCTCGGAAAAGGAGACTGGTTTGGAGAGAAAGCACTGCAAGGGTAAGAGTGTTCCTAATAACTCTGCCGCTTCCAATTTATATCTCCCTTCTTCCATTCTTTCACTGCTTTCCTTCTAATTTTCACTCCCAACCTGTCTTTTATATCCTTTGTCTTAGTGTTAACTTGGCACTTAGCCTCCAACTCCTATCAATCTCCTTTCTTTCCACAACTCACTCTTCTGGACAGCCATGATAACTTGGCAAATGTTTGGAATTGCTTAAAACTGGGCCATATTATGATAATTGATTTACTGTATCTGTTCAAGGCAAATTTTCCATGCGTGAAACAATAATTATTTCTCTGAACCGAAGGAAGCTTGTTAAATATGATATGAAAAAGAGTTTAAATTGTCATTGGATCCAAATGTCTTTTTTTAATGCATCTCAGTCTATATTGAGGCACGTTTTGATCCAAAGTTGCCACTGTGAGCATTCTAATTTGTTTGTTATGTAATAATTTTCCCATCTGCGTAAACAGCAACAACTATCTGCAGATGCAGCTATTTCACCTCCAGCCTCTTTTTTGAAGACAGTATAAATAAGCGCACATGCAGTGACTGTGGCACATTCATGTTTCTCAAGTTCTATTTTTGCCTAAATCGAGAGCGGGTTGGGGGGGGTATGTTTAAGTGACAGCGGAGATCCCTCACAACAACACCAAGTGACAGCCCGTCTGTGCTATTTTGCACACACTGATGTCACTCAGAAAAACTACAGGGCAAAATCATTTATTGTGAGTAGAGTGGTGCTTGTCACAAAAGTGCGCGCTACCAGCTCAAGTCTCATTTCATTTGAACAATATTATCTAGATTATTTTCCTCTCCATTCTGATATCAAGGACATCTCCATGCTGTCCTTGGCTGTATTAATGAATTTCTGCGCTCTTTCGTGAACATTTGCTATTAGCAGCTGTAATTACATTCCTATAATTCGCACAGTGTATGTCGACTTGGAACAAACAGATATAAAACGAGATTACACACTTCCAACATTACACTACTCTGTACGTTATAAGTCTGAAGCAGCAGTGTGGATTCTAGCTGTGAAGATGTCCCACAGGCCAGTTTTAAGTAACTATACTTAAAAATGATTCATGTCTGTTTCTAACATTTGGTTTGCTCAAAGTGCTCAAATACTTTCACTGTAGACACTTAGGTGTTATAACAGTATTTTATAAACCTGGCGTCAAGACCGTTGTGCTGAAGTGATATTTTTACCCCGATGTTTGTTCTTCCTTGTCAGGATTGCACCTCTCCACGGACACTGTATTATTTAACATCAGGGAGTGAAGAGATGGAAAATAGACTGAAGTGTATTATGTCTGTGAGGGTCAGGTAGAAACAGAGAAGATATGCACTCATGCATGCACATTTGAGTGTGTCCATACATAGCCAGCAGTGTAAGAAAAATAATGAAGATGTTGCCATCTTGTGGTTGCTGAATGTGAAAGCCACATAAAAATCAGCGCTCAAACTCATCAGCACTTGAAAACAGACCGAATCAAAGCAGCGGGCTGTGGAAAATATATTTCAGTTTATGTCAAAACAATAAATGATAATGTTTATTATTAAAAGAAATAATTTCAATCAGGGTTTGATAGTGTGCCAACATTTAAAGAGCTAATGTAATGTGTTTCTTCAGTACATGGTAGTTTATTTTGGTTATAATTTTTGTGTTATGTAATCACTATGTATACATTCATTTATTTGGGGAGGGGGGGTCAAAACCATAAAGTGACTGTTATGTTTTCCTGACTGCACACATTTGTCATTTGTTTCTATCATGGCTAGAACAGAGGAGTTAAAATTGAAGATTCCTTGATCCTGCGCTTTATCAAAATATCACATGAACTGTGGATAAATTAATGTAAAGTTAAATTTAAATGAAAATGTAAAGTTGTGCAGTCTTTTCTTTTTGTCACATAACAGGTTAACAAGGGCTGTCATTGGCCTCCAGGCTGCACTTTGAGAACACTGGCTGCTAGATGATGTTCAGACAGCAGCTTGAATTGCACAGATGGTTGGGCTTTCCCTAAATGTAAAAGCTAATGACTAAAAAATAAAAGATGACAGAGCATTAAAATGCATGTGGGACATGTTAGGCATGGAAAGCTTGGTTTCTTAGGGGAGGGACACGTCTGTTGTTGTTTTTAAGTAGACATTTTTTTATTCTTTTTATGCACATGTATTAAAACTAAAAGTACTGTTTGATGAATAAGAATCAAACACAAAGTTCTAACTCATCATGAATGTAGCAGCTTTTCTGATTTTGAGGAATTCAGCAATTTCTTTTAAGTGCTGCTAAAATTATGTGAAGGAAAATAAAATGTGATGATGATTTTCCCTCTTGGTGTGCTTTACACACACCATTTAATCATTAGTTATTATAAATCTCTGGGTCTCTGGCACAGTGTGTCTTTTGTCCTGTCTTCTCACCTCACCCTCAAACAGTCGCAGTCAATGGCTGCGCTTGCCTGATCCTGGTTCTGTTGGAGATTTCTTCCTTTTAAAAGGGAGTTTTTCCTTCTCACTGTCACCAAGTGCTTGCTCATAGGGAGCTGTCTGATTGTTGCAGTTTCTCTCTATTATTGTAGGGTCTTTACTTTACAATATAAAGCACCTTGAGGTGACTGTTGTTGTAACTTTAACTTAATTTAATTGGGTTTAATTGAAGTGCAGCATGTGCAGCATGCGCTTAGCATTAATATTATCCATGATTTATCACTCATATCACTCATTTGTTGTGAGTCAGGTTTTTGCACATGGACTAGACAGCAGGATACATAGTCAGTGGTTATCACAATATATTTTGAAATGTTGTGGAGTTTTTGAAAGCTCTTCAAAGCATGCTTAAGAGCATCTTGTGCTTTGTTTAATCAAGAAAAACACTTTTGTTCAACAAACTGCTATCTCCGGCTCACTGTCTCTTGTTATAAACACCTTTTGTCTTAGAGTGTCTTGAGCTGGAGAAGCTTATTTAACTACACCTTTGATGGTCAAGGGTGTCTCGCAAATTGAAATGATGGAGATGCTGGCCGTCTTGGAACTAGGCTTTTGATCAGAGGGCTCTTCTGCTGGGCCATCTTTCTAATTAGGAGTTAACTGTGCATGTCCTTGCTCATGAAACTCAATAGCCTATACTCAAAGGCTACTCTGTCCATCTGAAGACGTTGCCTTTGATCTGTGAGAACAACATATTTACAAATCAAAGTCAGTTCCCCTGCCAGCTATAATGGTTTGCGAGAGCTTGTGTGAGTGCTGGCGGGAGATGTGTATACGTTAAGGCAGTGGAAGAAATATCAGATTACAAGTTTTCTCTAAGGGGCTTGCACATGTATAGGCCCTGAATGAATACAGTATATATGTACCTCATCCCAGTAAGTGGATGTTCCAGGAAGAGACTCACTTCGAGGGTGATATGTTTTTGTATGTAAGGAGAACATATCTGATATCACATTCTTCATGTCAGTGTGATGTGTTAACTTTCAGTGGAGGAGTTGGACCATCACCTCCATAGACAATGTGCGACCTGACCTCCAACTCCTGAGTGTATTTTGTGTGGGTATGTTTGTGGGAATGTTCCAGCTAAAGGTGCTGTTTAAAAAAAGAAGTCTGATGTAACTGAGAGAAGTTTGATTGGTATCAGTGTCAGAACACCTTCAGACCAACAATAGCGCTCTGATAATTCACTTTGAGAGTTTGTAATAGTGTGGATATGTTGCCACTATTGCACAAAATCATCACTTTCCCTTCACTCCAAGCCATACCCTCAGTCTATTAATAGATTTCCCCTGAGTCACCGCTTTAGCTTCTGTCATTTAGTATTAACTACAATTCTGAATAGTTTACATTCCTGTGTCTACATTCTCTCAAATTTTTTACATTTTTGTAACTATAATATAAACTTTTTTAAAGAAATTGTGTAGCTACTTCAGAAGCACTTTGTCAAAGCAAATCCAATGTTGCTTTTATTTTTAAATCATTATTTTAGGGGGAAAAAGCCCTTTGCTGTGTAGCAGTGCAGTTATGAAAAAAAAAAAAGAGTACTGCTCCTTTTGTTTTTCCCCACGGGCCAAAGATCTTATTCTGGGTGCAGGTGAGGAAGCACTCGGTTGCCGCTGGAGCCCTGCACTGACAACGAAATGACTAAATATTTAAGAATGTGCCAGTCTGGCAGACTGATGTGTCAACTGTGTGTCCAAGCCGAGATTTGACAGTGTGAAATAATAAATAGAAGGCCAACCACAAAAGGTTTATTTTTGCACAGGCCACAAAAATAAATGCTCTGTATGAGAAAGGCAAGCTCTGAGTGAGTGTGTTTATGGCAAGCACAGACATCTGAGACTTCCCACATTATCTTTGTTAAAATAATCAAACATGGGGTGTGTGGTCTGTGTTTGTGTTTTTTTAATAACAAAATACTGTAGCCCATGACTGAAATATAACTTCAAAGGAGACAATTAATGCACCAATAAGGAAGTGTTTCAGAGAAATATTTTGATTTCATTAACTGAGGAGCAGCTTCCTGGAATACTAAGAAAATATATTCATGAATGTAAAAAAAAGTTATGGCATGCACTGAAGGTGGGTATACTGCAATTTGTACTTAATGGGAAGTAGCCGCATGAATACTGTGAGACTCATTTAGTGTCAAAAAATGAAAACTGCCTTTGGACTTTTATACAAAGCTATCCAGCAGCCTGTTTTAAGAAATCAACATGTGTGTGACTTACGACATTTTCTTAATCCAGGTTAAATGTAACACTTTTAAGTCATCAAAAGAGACACCCGGCCTACAACCAGGCATTTGTTCTGCCCAGTATTTGTTGTTGATTTGGAAGCAGACACATTCATATGTAAATGTTTCGATTGATTCACAATGGTCTTTTTGACCACTGATACAGGTATTTGTGTGATTTTGTGTCTCTTTTTAATTTAAATCAGTACAAACAGCTGTTGTGGTAAAGAGAGAGCTGAGTGCAAAGGCAAGGCTGACAATTTATTTATCAATCCACGTTCCTCACCTCACTTATGGCCATGGACTGCGGGAAATGACCGAAGGAATAAGATTTAACAATATAATTGGCAGACACCCTTTGGAGCTTGCTCCAGGGTGACAAGCTTGA
The DNA here is from genome assembly GCA_015106755.1 of Etia nguti. Lineage (NCBI taxonomy): Eukaryota > Metazoa > Chordata > Actinopteri > Cichliformes > Cichlidae > Etia > Etia nguti. The sequence goes on along the minus strand of VUQG01045308.1, from coordinate 143,621 downwards.
TCTTTCGGGTGGAGCACAGAGTAGAGACACTTTTCACATCAAAAGAACCAACTGAAGTGGTTTAGGCACCTGACCGGGATGCCTCCTGGATGCCTCCAAGGTGATGTTTCATGCATGTCAAACCGGGAGGAAGCCCCAGGACCACCCCGCCAGTGAACACCCCTGGAAAAATGGGGGTGGTGGCAGGGAAGAGGGAGGTCTACACATCTCTGCTTAGACTGCTGCCGCCAGATTAGAGGTATATGGATCAATAGATGCTGTATTTAGTTAAAATGGCCTGCCACTTGTTCTGCCTGGCTCTTCTGCAAAAGAAGTTGCTACTTTAATCTCAGTGAGACTTTTTATTATTTGAATAAAATGTATTTTAAACTATATATATATATATATATATATATATGTGTTATATATATATATATGACTGAATGAATGAAACTGGTTGTGAAAATGTCTGCCACCTGAAAATATCTCAGTCACAGAAATTAACCCCGCAAAGCCTGAACCATTAAATAATTGTCAGAAAATTCTCATTTTATGAATCTGGAGTGTTTATTGAACATTCTGACAGTGTTTTTTCTTTTAGAGAAGACATTAAATTTTATCCTGCATGTATGACTTTTAATTTGAATCATTTTTACTACATGCATTTTTGTGCAATTTATTGTTTAAAAATTTGCAATTTATTCAGGTTTTTCACTAAAAGAAACAGACACACACACACCGATGATGTAGAGGTCTCAAAAACTTACAAAACCTCATGTGTCAAATATGGAACATTTGGCGTTGCAGGGTTAAGCACAAACCAGTGGCTGCATCCTCCACGGTCACCTCCAATTCTTGACCCAGTCTTAACCTGGCTTTTATTCTCCCCCACCCTGCCCATAGCTACTGGCCCACTCTCTGCCTCCAACCATATATTATTTTCATAACCCCTTTCCCAGGACACCAGATCACTGTCCAATTACCATGTTCATTTCAACTGTCTACTGGAAATCAACACCACAGGCTCCCGTGTAAGTCTAAAGGACATTCCAGACACAGCGTGCAGCTGCTTTTAGTGTGGCACTGCTTGTGAAAATGTGTGTGTGTGTGTGTGGCTGCTTTCCAGTGCATTTCTTCTTGTGCCACAATTAACAAGTACTGAGCCATCTTGGCTTAGTGGATGACTTAGGCTCAGCAGTGTGCAAATGAATCACACTGACAGATATTGTTTAGGGATTGTGTTTCAAATAGAACATTGTCAGTATCACTGCCATGGCGCACAAAGTTGTTTTCCTCAGCTACAGTCGAGCAGCAGGGGACAGGTGTAAAACGCTTCGTCTAATATGAAACCCTTGGGGTCTCTTAAGGATGATTCATGCTTACATAAACACTTTTTTTTAATATAGCCCGTGGCATTATGTTGCTTCGTTATGTTGTTTCATTGTATCACCATGGTTAGTGAATGACGCATCCATTGTACACATTGTAAACTTCCTTTTATGAGACAAACCCTTATAATACATTGTGTACTGTAGCTTGTTATTACTGCTGAATTGTGTGTGATTCTAATGAGTTGACCTCATTTATCTTACCTTGACTTGATCCACTCAGGTTTCTCTTCATTTTTGCTCATGCTCTTGTTAAACTGCTTCTGATTGGCTCGCCCTCTCAAACAGAAGGGTTTAACACTAGGTGGGTGGGGCTTTTGTCTTCTAAGGTAGAGCAGTGCGCACTGAGAAAGCCATACTAAGGATACATGTTCAGAAAGTTAGAGAAGTTTGAAGCTGGAACTTGCTCACAGGGACTACTTGCATAGACACTGACCTCATTATTTGAAACTTTGGTCATGTTTAATATTAGCATCAATTTTTGTAGCACTATGACAGAAAGATTGAACGCTTTGAAGACAAAGTTGGATATATTGGACAAAGTTTGTTGAATATGGAGGTGACAGGCAGGAGGAAAATAGGAAATTCATGGATGTGATGAAGGAGGACATGCAGAGGGTTGGTGTGACAGAAGAGGATGCTATGGATAGGGTGAGGTGGCAGATGATCCACTGTGGCAACCCCCTAAAGGGAGCAGCCAGAAGAAGAAGAAGAAAATAGTCATACTTTCAAGGTTTTTAAATCATTGGCGTTTTGAGTTACAGACCACTCTTCTTTTACCCATTAAACTGCTTGCTAATACTACAAGTATGTCTATGTCAATTGTTTTGAAAACTGTTGGGGGCAAGCAGGAGAACAGGTGGAGAAGTGTTGGCCAGGGTATTGCATTAAGAGCATGGATGGAGGTCCTTGGAGCTTATCAGAGGTGAATGAAATTCTGTAACATAGCTAGCTTGAGAGCCTCAGTAGTCATCTGTTAATATATCCCTAGCCTCCCTTCTCCTCTGTAGTCCTCACCTTTCAGTGTTTTTTTGTTCTTCCACCAGCTGTGACCTTTATTCAGATGGGTCAGCAGCAAGAGCGAGGCAGAGTGTGTGTGAACATGTGCGTGAGCATGTGTGTTTGGCAAAGGGGGTTGTGGATGTGTGTGTTTGGACGAGGGAAAGCAGCAGAGGGAGTTCACATGGCATGAGGAGGAATTGTCACCTCACTTCATTGAAATAGGTTGCCATATGTCTTTGAGTTCAAACCAGGCACAGCCAGTGTTTGTCCAAGGCTAGTTTCTGTTAGTGCCCCAGCTAAAATGAATCGACTCTTTTTAAATCTAGAAAGTAGACAGTTTTAGCTTTTGATTTGCTCCCTTTTTGGGATATTATAACAATCTTATAAACAAATCTTCTTTTTATTTTTTATTTTTTAACTTTTTTGAAAGGATACAGCTTCAAATAATCTGCTTATGGGAAACCCTCCGAAGAATTTTTCGTCTGTTTTACATTTTTTAGTTTGTACTGAATTGGATAACACTATCCTCGGATTGGAAACTTATACAGAATTACTACACAGGTGTCCTTTGTTGGGGGGGTGCCCTGGGCAGTGCACTGGTTCAGATTTAGAGCTAATCCCTGTGGGGCTCTGTGTAGAAAAAAATTTTCACAGTAAAGGATGGAGTCTTGGGATACGGACTCAGAGGATTCATGCGACTGGGGTGACTCCGAAGAAGAAGGACAAGGACTGTCATCAGAGGAAGATGAGCTTGATGTCAAATATGATAAAGAGTAATGCAAATTCTGCAGTGATGTGTTGCCTGACAGTGAATTTAATGTATTTTTATTATACGTCAAGCTCGTATATGAAGTGATATGACAGATTTCAATCACCTCTATGTTATGGCGTTTAAAATGTATGAAAATGTTATTTTATAACGGCAGCACACTTTTTTTAATCATTTGATCAAAGTTTTAGTTTTGCAGTTGTGCCTAATTGTGTTGTGTGTTCATTTTATCCAGGGAGGACATCAGGACAGCCAGTGTCATTGCTGCAGGCGCAGTCACCTGTCTAGTCATCGATCGAGAGTGAGTATCAATAAAATTAATCCTCAAGCAACCTAGTGACTTTTCTACACCATCTGTACTCATTTACATTTTTAAAAAATGGATGTTTCAATTTTTACACTGAACAAATGTCTGTCACGAGCAGCAATGAAACAAACCTACAAATTTTGATTTTGCTCATTATGAGTAGTGTCATGTAGTCTTACCTTAGCTGAAACATCAATCTGAGGCCGCTTCTCCTCACTTGTGAGTGACCACGGCAGATGTACGCTCAGCATTTATGGTTGTGTTTCTGGTGCATTATGCACAAATTCGATAAATTTGAGAAAGAGGTTCTGTATTGGGTCATGACTCAAGTTAATTGGCGTATCCACCTTTACGAGTGGCCACGGCACATTTAGTTGCCGTTTGGGCTCAAAACATCAAGGCTCTCCAAAATTCAACAAATTCAATAAATGTGTAAAAAGGTCCTATACTAGGTCATGATTCAACCTAACTGGTATGTCCTTTTTATATTATAGCTTAAAAGCTGGATTTCAAAGACAAACATTAAACTATACATTTACTAACTTTAATATATTCAGAGGGGGTTTGCTGTTGCAGCCATATTTGGTCTGGTATGACCAGTTTATGTTAGCTGGTGTTACATAATGTAAGCACTTGTATTCTGTAATACAAATGTTATTGCTTAAGATTGCTAACTTCATGAGTCTTCCTTTCTTGTTTTAGTGTTACATTACAATTCAAAATGTATGATTTTAGTCACTACAGGCACTGCATGTCAGCCGATGTTAAATAGTTCTGCACTACATTACATTTTAGAGATGATAAAAGTTACAAAAATGTAATCACGCCATCATCTAAGCCTGTTCAGTTTCTATGTTCAGGGCTCAGCTTGATTGTCATGTAAATATTTTCCAAGCACAGAAGAAAGAAATTAACTTATTTGCATTTGCTTTGTTCAGTTATGACGGAAAATCAGGTGTAACGTGTCCAGAATCCACTTTCAGTAAAGAATTTAAATATATGCTAGATGTATGCAGGAATGACTAACAGCTGCTATTTTCTCCACTGATTTTTAGCACATCACCCCACAGCACAACTATGTTTGTCTGAGCTCAAACATTTGCTATTTTCCCCCAGTTACAATAATGTAATTTAACATTTAATTACAGTTTTTATAACGTTTAGTAGTAAGATTGAGCTATTGTATATCTGAAAAAGTTCATAACCGCTTACTATGTAAGGAAACAGCCTGTCTAGTAGCATCTCTGTCTCTAGAATTAAAAAGAGACAGGCTGGGTGGGGAGAGGAAATGGTATCAGCTTTCCAAGGGGCTCCCTGTTGCCTTAGGGAACACAGCAGGCACAAATGGGCCATCCTCAAAGCTAGCAGAGGGGATAGTGAGTGAGTCATCCAGTACAGGTGATTACTGCTGCTGCCTTTCATGCAAGCAGCTAATGCTGCCACGGCCCACAAAAGTGGTTCAGTGTGTGCGTTTTTGTAACCCAATCAGGCTGGTTTTGGTGCAGAATATTTGTTTTTGAATCTTTTGGTATTCTGTACCCTTCTATTTATTTTCGTAATAGCCGTGCACGTGTGACGCTTAAAAATCAAACAGTGTGCACGCTAAGAGGTAAAATAAGGATAATTACAGGAGCCGTGGGAAAGCGAGAGAGAATAAAAAAAGAAGCAGCAGGGATTTACTGGCTCAGTCCAATAGACACTGTAAGCAGCCAAACATTTAGAGAAAAGCTCAGCTCAGAAACAGCCCTAGCTAGCAGGCATTATGGTCTCAACAGGAGAAAACACCAGATGCAGTGCATCTTCTAGCTGACAGCTTGATGAGCCCTGCTTGAAAAGTGTGAGTTAGTTGTTCTTCCAGGACGTTTGGAATCTTTATTTTGCATAGAAACCCATACTTCAGGGAGAAATGAGCCGAAGCACGGGAGTTATTTTTCATGTACCAAATCTCTCAAGAAATCTGGAGGATTTTATTTCAGCAAGTTATTATGCTGTGAAGCTTATTGTTCTGTAGATCCATCTAATACTGTCTAAATTATTCTTTAACTTTCAGAATTTGCACTTTTCTTCTTATCATAATTAGAAATACAAAGGAATAAAAATATGTTGTTGCTCTGCTTCTATCAGTGAAATCATTTAACGGACTTTATTTAGTACTGAAAAAGATATAAAATATTGTCATGGGGGAGTTTTACCTAATAATAACTTGCATAATATCCAGTGATTTCTTTATCACTCAACACAGTGCATTTTAAATTTTTAATTTATTCACTAAATATTCATGCAAAGCTTCTACTTTTGTCTCAAAAATCCCTCTCACCCACCATCTGCTATCACACTGTTTTACACCTCTTTGGGGTAGCTCTGTCTTCTCATCTGTTTCCTCGTCTGCGATTTTTAGAGGCTTGTCTCTAAAAGCAGACTGATGAATATTTAATACTAACTGGGAGTGTGTATGGCAGACTGGTCATACTTTGTGTCAGCTTCTTATACAGATATAAGGTGCTTTGTTCCCTGTAACATAAGCTAACGGTAACAGATTCATATATTCTCATAAAATGAATCAGAGTATATGGATCTTTGTTACTTACACTTATACTCTGTTACTTAGACCTGCATTGTCTGTAGATTTTCAAGCAAAACAGTGTCTAAAATGCTTCACCGGGTGCTGTTTTAACAGTTACTGTCTGTGTTTCAGTTCATTCAAGCACCTGATTGGGGGTTTGGAGGATGTGTCCAGCAAAGGTCACGAGGATGCTGATGCCAAAGCCAAGTAAGACAAAGAAAATTTTATTTATATTAGGAGTTGCTTGTTTTTAATAATTTAATTCTTAGTTTAAAAAAATGCACTCAACATAACTCCCTGGCACCTGCAGTGTTTCGCGAAGAGACATGCGGGCCAGCTGTTAATGCTTTGTGCCATTACTTTTGTTATGTAATAATGCAACACTCTGTGGGAAACAGAAAGTATACGCCTTAACCTTCACCTCTATTTCTGAAGGAATTAATATGTACTTTATCTTCACTATGGGAATAAGAGAATGGCTCTATAGAAGGCACTTTGGCATTGAGGTGGGAATCTAGAGGTTCTTTTAGCCATCTCTTGGCATAATCTGATACCCCACTGATTCAGCGCTATGTTGAGAGTCAAGGTGAGTAGAAACAAGAACCCAGTAATGACAGTTTACAGGGAGCCAGAGAGCAGGAACAGCTTATCCCATATGTAGATAGATTTAGAGAGACAGAGAGAACAAGAGGGTGACAAAACAGACTAGACGTCTGCCCGTTGCTGTGGATTTCTAGCTGAGAGTGCCAGTGATCTTTTGCAAGTCAGTGGCATTTCGTCAGCAGAGCAGTCAAGAGCAAAACATACCACCAGGGTTGGAAAGAGGCAACAAGAAACCGATGGGTATAATAGGGGGCGTATAGTGCCTTACCTCTGGGTTTCAGCCCTGGCCAGATCCACTTTATGGCTCCACTGATGATTGTTTGGCCTGCCAGTAGATCAATGATAATATGATAACATAATATCCAGTGGCTGTCAGCATGAAATGATGATCAACAAAATATTGTTGTGTTGTATTAGCAGAAGCCTTGGTTGTACGATCCAAGCCTTTACAATGACCCACCATGAAGGGTACAGCATGTTGTGTGGCAAAATAAAAAAAACAGGAGAGAATTACAGTGTTCTATCAAAGCCTAGATTATCATTCTACATACATCCACCTAGATAAGGTACCCGAGTTAATTAGGTCTGTGTCACACAGCGCGACTTGCAGACAGCTTAAAAGATTCCTTAAGCAAGTTAGATTTTATGCAAATGAATAACAAGTTGTACTTTGTTTATAACTTTATCATCGAGCCAAAACTTTAACTCAAATTAGACCCGCTCACCTTCTCTGCTCTCTCAATTCTGTCTCATCAACGTCATTTTCACCCTGATTAAGGCAGCTTTCCCTGCTGCGTGCTGTGTCGTCTCTTGCTGGCACTCCCCACTCAGCAGAGCACGTTTGCTTCTTGGTGAGGAAAGCCTGAGTCAGGATCCCTCTGTGATGGAAACTGTCTGTAATTGGTCACAGTGGATAAGCATATTTCAGTAGTGCTGTTGCTGTACAGGAAATTATAGCTGCTCTCTGTGGGGTTGACAGGCCTTTTCTTCAAAGACTAGCTCCCTGCCACGTGCTACTGTATATGCACACTGTTTTTGATCAAGGCCTTGCATCTCTGAGAAGGAGATGCTACATTTTGCACACTGCTACTACATTCATAAAAACTTTTATATATTCTGAGGTGAGGGGAGAATTTAAAGATAAGACAAAGTAAAAGAAAAAAAGCTGATTTTCTCCAGCAATGCAGACTTATCAGAAAATGTTTTATAGGGAAATCTGAAATTATGTTACCCATATATCCTAAAGCTTTATGTTTACCCTTCATTTTTAAAGGAATAAAATCATCTAAAAAATAATCTTCTGCTTCTTGTTGTTCAAATTATAATCGTCATTTAAATGGCACCAGTTTTATTCCCTGCTCTTTGTGATTAAAATGTTCTAATTGCCCTTTCAAGCAGCCATTTCCACTTACCTTTAATCAGCAATTTGGGCCCTTCTGGCGAAAAAACCCTCAATAACGGAAAATTAATGAGAAAATATGATTCACTATGACTCAGCGGGTCCTGTGTCTTTTGAAAGTGTAGAAGTTCAATAAACAGGAATCACCCATAAATAAAAGTGGCATTTAAGTCTGGTTTAAGGTCAGAAGTGCTTTCTTCTCCTCTTTCTGCTCCCCTGAGTCAGTCTGATGAAGAAGAACTGGAGCAAAGTAAATGAGGATAATCGTACACACACTTCCACACAAATACGGACACACACTTTAGACACACGGGGATTGCATCATTTTTATGACCTCATTCGTTCAGTGATACAGATTATCACCCACTGGGGTGCTACTTGACCTGCATAGGAACACTTTGTAATGCTGAGCTTGTAATGGATTTTCATGTTAGCAGTTATAAGTAACATCATATTTCAGCCTTATAATGCATATGCTGTCCAGGAAACAGTGTCAGATGCTGCTGAGCTCTCTGTGTTCACTTTTATTCAAGGTCATGGTTTAGACATCTATTTAAGGTGGATGTATGGTTTCAGTCCCACTGGATCTTCTCTCTAGTATCCTATTCCAGTTTCCGGCATATCACGGCTCAGTTATAGAGATAGACGAGTGTAGTTTTCTGCTTATCTGAAAAAAACTGTATTGTGTGTCACTGCCTTAGTGAATATCACCACCATTCATTGATTCCTACAGAGACTGTGTGTCCTTGATTGAGACATTGTGTTTTGCCTGTGACAAAATTATTCATTACATTGCAAAGTAGCTTAATGGTTTTCTATTGTTACTCACTTGAAGAAGTGTTCATCATCTGTAGAGAATAGAAGAAACAGATTTATTCTTTCATTGCTTATCTAATAGAAAAGGGGCTCATTTTGTGCTTCAGCTGTGAATGGCACAGCTCTTTGATACTGAATCCTTATAATGAAGCAACGCTCCCATCTGCTGGTTGTATGTTGCTATTACTAGTCAACCGTTTTAGCAACTTTACAGTGTAAAATTATATCCTTACGCTCCATTCCTTCTATATCTTGACAGAATTTGCAAAACGCTCCTTCATTAACAGAACCCAGACACATCCTAGTGTATCATATTTGATACGTGCAGTTTTTTGTGGGTTTTTGAGACTTCTACATTATCAGAGTTAATTTTTTCTCGCCCCTGAAAAACCTTAATCAATTGCACAATACATTTTTAAGCAATTTTTCAAAAAGCCAGATAAAAAAGCAAATACAATACAAATTAAAAGTCATATATGAAACTTAAAATGTAATTAATTTTTTAAACAAATTTGTCCGGTGGTTCAATAAACTCTTCATTTTGAAAAGATTTTGAATTTTCTGGCAATTATTTTCTATTTCAGGCTTTAAGGGGTTAAAAATACTGCACCACACACACTAAACATGTAATCTTTGTGACTTGTCTCCTTTTCTTAAGCAGCGCTTATTTTAGGATTTGGAGTGTTTTCTGGGCCTGCATCCAGGTCAGGGTCGGGGAGAAAAGATGAAAGGATAACCTGCAAATCTCCCATGATAGTAATAGTGTATACATATACACAAATAAACCGTGAGCGTCCTGGTAACCTGATGTGTTTCTGAGAAACATCGTGCTCAGTAACCTGCCAACACGTGCCACCAAAGTGTCCACTGCCGCGTAGCTTAGGAAAAAGGTTTCCAGTGTAACTGATCTGAAAAAAGTACAATTTGGGTTTTTTTTTTAACACTTGGAATAGCCAGATAAGCTAGAATGGCATAAAGCAAACATAATTTGGCATTTTACTGATTACATTCAAACCTGGAACAGTTTTTTCTGAAAGTGTTTAACCTACTTTTTTGTAAATAATCTTAATCCCTGCAGCTCTGCGAAAGAAGGCTGCTGACTTATCTAAACACGTCTTCTGTGAAGGTGTTTTTTGATAAGTCGCTGTCTACATAAACATACAGCTGAAATATTTTTGAGAGAGGCCTGACGTCGAGGCGATAGTCTGTTATGAGTGACCCAGAAAGGCCTATCCAGGCTTGGATCTGTCCTAAGCCCACTGATCCAGAAACTGAGCTGATGAAACTCTGTCTGGATCAAACAATAACCAAAGAAGACATGGGGCATCTGGGGATAAGGGGTGGACACGTGGAAACAATCTCCACTGCCAGCATGCCGGCATGTTGTGGAGTTCAGTGGCAGAGCCAAGGCATGTCTTCTGAGCCAACTGAGTAGTGACGGATGTCCCATCTTTGTTCTTTCCTATAAAGAATGGGGACAAGCTGGGGACAGTTAGTCTGTGATCAAAGAGAGGTCAAAGTAATTTGCCAGAAGACTAAACTCAAAAACATCCTGTTCATGTGCTCATATTTATACTCTCCACATCCTCAACAACATCCTTGATAGATTACTATGAGTTAAATCCTCTAAGATTTGCAAACAAATGAGCTCAAGGAGAGACGGATATTTTGTCTCAGGTTGTTGAAAGTGGATTATGTTTTCTTTCATCCTTCATCTCATCTCTAATCCTGTTCCCCTTCGTTCTTTCCTCCCCTTTTTCCTGGCCCCACAGGTATGAAGCAGAGAATGCGTTTTTCTTCAATCTGAACCTAGCTGACTTTAACATCATCGACACTCTGGGGGTTGGTGGCTTTGGACGTGTTGAGCTGGTATGAAGCACTGCAGTGTGACATTAACATGAATTTTCTGGACTTGTCTGACAAGCTGCACGCATTGCTATTTGAATCTCTCTCATTCCCTATCACTGCAGGTTCAGCTCAAGAGTGATGAGAACAAAACATTTGCCATGAAAATCCTCAAGAAGCGACACATCGTTGACACGAGACAGCAAGAGCACATTCGATCAGAAAAGCTCATCATGCAAGAGGCCCACTCTGACTTCATTGTTAGGTAGCTTCCTAACATTAGCTTCCTTAAAATGCTCAATAAAGGTTGCTCATCTTATTAAATGTTTAATTCTGGTGATCAAAGTAAGAGTTATTACAAATGACATTCCCTATTAAGGCTTATTTAATGAACGTGGCCACAAAAAGAGCCTGCCATCATCACAGCTTTCTCATTTTGGCTTGGTTTGTATGTAATATGGCGTGGCCTAACAATAATAAAGAACTGCCTGAACAAGAATAAAGATGGGTGATACAAGCATCAGCAGGCTAACAAAACACAGCTGCAGCAGTAGTTAGGAGGTTTAGGGAAACTGTGCTACCAATAACAGATGGTTCAATAGTCACCCTTGAATAATGAGGGCACGCACAATTTGCTTTCTATTAAGTACTTCTGACTTGGCACAGAGATTATCTGTGGAAAATAGTGTTTCAGAAGTCCTTTTTCTGATGCAGTAGCGCGAGACTGCACGGTTAAAATGCAGCAAGAACATGAAAAGGAGCGTGACAAACACCGGCAGGACAATCTTTACTTGGACGAAATAAATTTGTTTATGCCAATTTAGGTCCAGCTTCATTGGTGTGCTTGTGGCCAGGAGTAGCCTGGTGACTGCATAGTACTGACTATAAAACATGAAGGTGGGAGAGCGCTGATAAGGCGTTGCAAACAGTTCAGGAAAGTTTTAATAGAGATGAATGCTAGTTTGTGTGCTGGAATACTGAATGACAAGATAACTCACAGCCTTGAGGTGCGTGGCCTGAGAGATGTTTGGCAACATGACAAATTTTAAAAAACAGAAAAAGGTAAAAACTTGGTTTGGACAGGTATGTTCCCTCACTTAAATCCAATAAAACACTTTGGGAGTGTTTTGCTGTACACCGTTTATTGAGGTTTACTAAAATTATTTATGTATATTTTAACAAACGTTTTAAATACTGAATGATATCAAAGGAAATCCCTGGCCAACAACAGACTGCTTTATTTCAGTATTATCATGTGTTTGAAATAGATTATAGGATTTTTGGTTAAGAAGATGAATTCATTGCTTTTCTTCTGCGAAATAATAGTTGCGTGGTTATGAATTTTACAGCAGTGTGTGATAACAAACACTGTGTGTTTTCAGACTGTACAGAACCTTCAAGGACAGCAAATACCTCTACATGTTGATGGAAGCATGTTTAGGCGGAGAACTGTGGACCATTCTTAGAGACCGGTAAACTCATAAATGATTAGTGTCACACGCACACACACACACACACACAATTATATAGCAAAGAGAGGTGTGGCAGTTAAGGTAATTCTGGTAAAATGATATTTGAGTCCCGCTTTAACCAACATATCTAGTGATTTTATAGCTATATTATAGGCAGTGTTACACATTTTACTATTTGATGTAAGTTACAATTTTCATCTTCTTTTGTCCTGCTGTGTTTACAGGGGTTCATTTGAGGACTCGACCACCAGGTTTTACACAGCCTGTGTAGTTGAGGCCTTTGCTTACCTGCATTCCAAAGGCATTATTTACAGAGACCTTAAACCAGAGAACCTTATATTGGACCACAGGGGTTACGCCAAACTGGTAAGAGATCAACATGGAAACACAGAAACCTCTAACTGGAGTGTGTGTGTGTTTTTGAGAGATTTACGATGATGCAAAAGAAGACAAATGCCATCTTTCTCTGATGTATAGTGAAATGTCAAAAATCATGTTGAATACTGCCACACAATGGCTTTAAAAAAAAAGAGTAATCACAGTGTGAAGAGAAGTATAACTAAGGCTATGCTAGGTTTTGTTTTTTGAGGTACACCACCATTCCCTTTTCTCATCATGGAGAAACCAGCTTGTCTCTTTTGGCAGAGCAGCCACCAGCTATTCAGCTCAGCTCCAAACCCACTAATGCCACTATTTCCACCATTTTCATTCCACCATTAGTATGCATAAGAGTGAACATGATCTGATAGGAACCAAAATACCACGAGGAGGATTTTAAGTCAAATTTTTCTTTGCCTGATGACTACATTCTGACAACAAAATCTTTGTTTTCTTTAGGTGGACTTTGGCTTTGCCAAGAAGATTGGGTTTGGGAAGAAAACGTGGACCTTCTGTGGGACACCAGAGTATGTAGCACCAGAGATCATTCTGAACAAGGGCCACGACATCTCAGCTGACTACTGGTCTCTAGGAATCCTTATGTTTGAGCTCCTAACTGGCAGGTACTCACAGGCCCGGGCTTGTCCTTAACAAACTTGTTTATTAAGTTTTTGCGGTGATGCTATATGCATGCGAAACCTTTGGGAAATGTTGAGTCACCTGGTGAAAATTAAAATGTGTCAGCTCAATGCACAATTTACACAGAACAGTTTGATGGTAGCTGATTACATAATTGTCCACACTTAAGCACTTTTTACTTCAAAGTAATGTGTTGGCCTCTGTTGTGTAGTCCTCCATTCTCTGGCCCTGATCCTATGAAAACCTACAACATCATCTTGAGAGGAATCGACATGATTGAGTTTCCAAAGAAAATTACCAAAAATGCTGCCAACCTAATCAAAAAGCTATGCAGGTAATTGTTTGTGCCTGTAGACATTTACACATAGTAATTCATTTAAGTGGTCTGCGTGCTGAATCATATATTCTTTTTTCTACTTCAGGGATAATCCTTCTGAAAGACTGGGAAACTTGAAAAACGGTGTCAAAGACATCCAAAAGCACAAGTGAGAAAACGCATGACTCAATCCAAACATTTGTATTAATTTGTTCGCTGTACAGTGATGAAGTAATTCTATTTTTTCTTTTAGATGGTTTGAGGGCTTTAACTGGGAAGGTTTGAAGAAGGGGACACTGACACCACCTATTATCCCTAATGTAAGTGCACACTGTTGCCAGTTTTGGTTTTTTTATAGTCACTCAGTTGTTGCTTGTTCTTTATGTGAAAGATTATTTTGTGTTTCTACCAGGTCACATCAGCAGTTGACACAAGTAATTTTGACAGCTTCCCAGAGGACAATGAAGACCCACCGCCTGATGACAACTCTGGCTGGGACGTTGATTTTTGAATTCCTCCTCTTCTCTTGAAACCAGAAGAAACTCTTCTTTTGTTGGCTTTTAATGGTTTGGAGGTCATTAACGGAGGACATGGCTGTGTTGTAAAAAACAAAACTGCATTAAAAACGAAAGAGAAGATATGGAAAAGAAGATAAATAGTTGGATGGCAAACCCTCTGGGTCACCGATATGCCTTTATTTCACTGTGGCTCTGGATCAAGCATTTATAATGGGACTGCTGTAGCACTTCTCCGGTGTTGTTTTACACTTGGGTCTAAAAGGCAAAGAAAGTGCAGGGATACAAACACACACATATACACACAAATACAACAGAGGCTGATAACGGAGTCAGGTTTTCCCATGTAACATGAAGAGATGCTTAGTGGATGGATGAATGTTTTAAAGTTTGTTGAAGTTTTGCTTCTACGACTACAAAAAAAGAATTATATGTTGACGACCGCTCGAAGAGGAAGGGGATGGTTATTGGTTTTTCTTTTTTTTATAGATTCGTTTTTCCGCAATCTTTAGTGAAATATTTGGTGGACTCTGGGAGGGGATATGATGATACTGCAGTTGCTCCCTGGTTATCAACATGCAGCTGCTTTCTGCAATCTGTAATGCTTTGTAGACATCTACACACTACAGATGGCAAGTGCAACTGGTACCAAGTGCTCACGACTAATCTGAATGTCACAGATTTTTCTTCTTGTTGAAAATACAATATGAATGGTACGTAGTATTTGAATTTACGAGATCTATCGTCACACATGAATGTTACTGGGCTTAAATCAAATACTTAGTACAATTTATGTGAGATTAATCTACCTTGAAAAGCACAAACACAGTGCATTCAGTGGAAAGAGATGTGACTCTTAAAGTGCCCTCCTTAAAATTTTAATGAATCACACACCGGCACACATGAAATGTCAGCTAGTATTTCCATGAAGCAATGTGTCCTTATGCACTTAAGACCATTAACTGAGAAAATCCACAGTTATAGCTCATTTTAAAGCTTAAGTAGAAGTCACACTTTTCTGTTCTATAATAGGCTTTTTTTTTAATTAAAAAAAAAAAAAAAAATCATGCATACAAATGCTTCTCTGCCTACATCCGTCTTCAGTTTGTTTTTCAGTCACTTCTCGAATCCACCCAAACCGGACGTCCTCTCCTGTATAGTACTGACATAACTGTGAACATGGTTTTGATGTCTTTGGTGCTGTTGATAAATTATAATAAGCGATGTTGAGATGACAGTACTGGTTATTTGTTTTTGTATTGTGATTTCTTTTGTGCTTGATTACTTTGTAACGTACTTGACAGCATTCTTTAGAAAAATTGGAGACTTGTATAAATTTGTGAACTTGATCGATGATTTATCACTTGTGGTATTGTCGAGGTTTTTAAACAGGTTTCACCATGTTGAATTCAGCCATGAAAAAATCATCCTTCTGTTTATTTGGAACTCAGATTTACCACATTTGCATTATCATAAGACTATCTTGACTTAACATAATCGTGTGGGAATCTTAAAGTGTCTCCTGGAGGCAAAAAGAAGCTAAATAAATAAGGTTATATTTTGTGAAATCTCAACTTTGATCACCATGATCTCTCGCCCAGCTCGTCACCTCTTGCGTCCAAAAATCAGAACATGAAGTCAAAAGGAATGTAAGTGCCTTAAGTCAATGGCATACAAAATTTACATCGCAAGACCTTTTCGATGCTGCATGAACACATATACACCTCAAAAACTTATGTGTCCTCTTAGATGGCTGCTTTTCATCCTTTCTTATATCTAATAAATACATTAATCACCACAGAGAATTTCTAGTCATTTGATGGCTGGCTGACAAAATATATGAAATAAATTTCCTGCTTACGCCTTTGATTTATGTCACGGGAACATTTAAAATGATTAAAAGCTATCCTACCTGATATGGCTGCAATGACATGCTTTTCTCCACATATCTAATGTGATCTTTTGAAGTCAATCACTACTGGCCTGATACAAAACACCAGTGAGCATTAATCATGGCTCAGAAAGACCATCCATCACTTGTTTCAGTCAGTAAATTTGAGCTTTTAGAGACAGCAAGAATGATTTGCAGTTATGACTATTTTCCCAATACAAATATGGAAATATTTTTATCACTGGTGACAATCTTTGACAGAATGTCAGCATTAATCATATCTCATCGCGATTCAAATTCTCGTTTCACTGTTTGGCTCAAGAGCTCAAGTCACATTTCACACCACTAGCAGGAGAAGTTTGCCTTTCAAAAGCTTTCTTATCTGTTGTAGTTTACAGTCACTGTTTGCTTGTGTCTAGGCAACAAATCTACGTGGTAAAGCTTGAAGAAACAGTTAAAATTCCTCCTTTTGACGATATTAACCATGTATTTCAAAGCCTTTCTAGGCAGAAAGTTCTGAAGGCAAAATTCTCCCATGTGCATTCGTCCCAGGAAGGCAAACATACATATTATATAAATCTATTGATGGAGAACTAACGACAAGAAGAAATCTTAATTCTAAACCATAAGTGTTTTACTGTGTCGGGGGAGGGGGGGTATGTTTTCACAAAGCCTTATGTATGTCATAACTTACCAAACCACTGGTTTTCAGTTTTTATTGACTGCCTTCTGCAAAGTTACCTGATATTTGCCTTGTGTTGTTATTTTTCTGCTGTAAGTTATTTTGCAGAGTGCCACGTGTACGATTTTTAAAATTATAGAGTAAAAACAATACTTTTGAGTCGTGTGTGTTGTGTTCTTTCAAACGTGTGCTGTGCAGAGTTCGCTGTGGTTGCCACAAGGGGGAGCTAATGGTAAGACTAAAACGTGCCTTCAAGCAAGTTCCTCAGCCTCATGTGAACGGCTTAAAGTTCCCAGATATCTAATAATCACTCCTAGAGTTTAATGTCATCCACTTAGTGGTAAGTGCGGATGATTCAGCTTTTCTGGCCTCCGTGTTGTTCGCACAACAAATCTGTTTGGGGCACAGGGAAATGGCTTCAGCCATAACAACAGGGTGACACTTCTGTGAGATCAAAGGGGATCAAAGTGCATCAAAGGAGCTCACCTTACCAGTACTGACATTCAGTAAAGTGAAGATAAAAGCTCTACTTCAAAAGATATGCAGCAATTCAAATGCGCAGAGTGCTAGTGTGTTTGTCAGGTGTCTATGGCGCATCGCTTATTCTTCTACACACGCAGACACGTTCTCACACTCAAACTTCGGATAAAGGCTCCGTGACCAGCAGATGACGTCCAAGTGCTAACATATCTACAGGGAGAAACTTAAGTTGTTGTTTTTATCACGCACTTCAGCATCTGAAGGGAGCTCTTCTTGCACAGCGAAAACTGACTGTTCACACACACACACACACACACACACACTGCAAAACATTTTGAAATCAGTGTCACTAAAGGTTTAAAGTGAATGAATAAATCAGAGGAGTTCACATCTCTCAGGAAAGGGACGAGAATTAAAACAACTTAAGGACAAACACACAGACAAGTCTACTGCGATGTGGGGTTATCAGCAGATTCACGTGGAAAAACAACATTGAGACTTAATTTGAATATTCTCAAATACATTTCTCCTTCTTGAAGTGGTGGAACCTAAAGGGTCAAAGAGCAGGGTAGATCAGAGTCCCCTTTAATCTCAAAGTGCCAGTCAACCCTGAAAGGCCTCTCCACGGAAGTGCATTAATTCGGCAAAGTTTTCACACCCCTTAATGGTCTGCATATCCTACACATTGATGTCCGCAACTGGTGTAATCAAGCACACGTTGGGGGATAATTGCCCCCTTTGCAATCAGAGGGATCAAATGAAGTAGTTAATCGACTTAAGTAACTTCAATCGCTGTCTTCACACAGCCAAAGGGCAGTCAAAGGATGTCAAAGATACTGGAATAAGCAAACGGCTTCTACAAAGATGCGCAGGTAACTTGTCATCAGAAATACAGTCCTATCAGAGATATAAATTAAAATCAGTCCACAAATCAAATGCGCTGCCACATTTAGAAAAATACAAAAAACAAACGTCATTGTTTTTTTTTATAAAGTTATACATATAATAGTTTGAAAAATATACTACCTGCCTATTTTGATAACTTCACAGTAATTGCGAAAATTAAAATAAGTGATCAATAAAATGGAGAAAAAATGTGTGATTTGTGTGTTTAAAACATAAAATTCTTGTTCATAAGAGATCTATCAAAGGAGGAGGGACTCGAGGCATTTAATTCCGTCAAATGTTGTTGAGTGATCGTTTAAACAAAGAATGATGAATTTATGAGTAATATTTTTAAAACACACTGACAAAAATATCAAAGAAAAAAGGATTTGTAATCTGTATTTTTTTAATGTTTTTATTTATTTATTTTATAATGACTGGATAGAGTAAGTACTGACTGGGGGGGGGGTTGTTTCCCGTGTACGCCACTGTGTGATGGGTATTCAGACAGACTTTGCAGGTCATTATCATCACAAAACACTCAAACGTTGTCCTGTGCAGGGAGCAGAGATGGCCATTTCTGTACAGTGGGTCTCTGTTTGAAATTCCACCCCTCCGCCTTTGTAGTGCACAGCGAGGGGCGGGAAGACAAACAGGTCCACATGTATAAAGAGAGATCATCCCAGGACTGCGAGTCAGGAGACTTCCAAACATCGTTCCGAAACTCTCTGGAAACTTTAGGATTCTGGATTCAAGGCCGTTTTGGACTTTGTCACTCTTCTTCTCAAAACAAAGGGGACATTTTTATCGTGTGTTTGCAGGAGAATTTAAGAACGGAATCGTGAAGATGCCTTCAGTCCGCCGCTTCTTGGCTGTGTATCTCACGCTGTTTGGATACCTTGGGGACGTTTACGCGGGCACAGTCCTGACGAACTCCAACGCCATTAAAAACCTGCCCGGCGCTCCGGTTGTTAAAGATACCGATAGTGTCAGTCCGAGTCCTCGAACATCACCTTCTGGTAGCATGGGACACAAATTACCCGCAGACACCTTGCAGGTAATTAACTCAGCCGTGCGTAAAAGTCAAGTCTGTGCACCACAATAGTGGTTCGCTTAAATACGTTGCCACAGAAATAATAGCAATACACTTCCTGACATTATATTTTTTGTTTTTAACCATATATAGACCTCAGGTGTTTGCACGGATGATGAAGAGTGCGGAGGTGATGAATTCTGCAACGATGCTCGAGGCGTCTGCCTACCCTGCCGTAAGAACCGAAAGCGTTGCGCAAGGGACTCGATGTGTTGTGCAGGAAACCGCTGCAGCAATGGTGAGCTCATTTCAAATCAGTAATGACATTTGGTTTTCTTTTAGTCATGTTGTATCTGTATCTGTATCTGTATTTTTTTTTATTTTTTTTAAAAACTTTTTACTTATTATTTATATCTTAATTAACTAAGGGCTTTTTTCTGCAGTGGTAATTGCAAACCCTAAATGCAATTATTTATTTTGCTCTTTGACCTTTTCAGGTGTTTGCCAGGCAAATGACTTAGATGGTGCAGATGTACCCCTTACCCCTGGCTGGCACACACACAACAGTACCATGGAGCATCGAGCCAAGAAGCCTCCCACTGCCCATAGCAACCAGCCTCATGCTGTCAAAGGTAAGTGTGCTGTTAAAAAATCACCGGTCTTATCTGTTGGGTTCAAGTAACAGCAGTTGGAAGTTTTCAGGAAGGTCTGTTCCATGTAACATATTTTCACTTTGTCCCCCACCCCACCCCGCCCCCATCTCCAGGCCAAGAGGGGGATGCCTGCCTGAGATCTGCAGACTGCTCCGAGGGTCTTTGCTGTGCCAGACACTTCTGGTCTCGCATTTGTAAGCCTGTTCTGACAGAGGGCCAGGTGTGTACGCGCCACCGCAGGAAAGGCAACCATGGCTTGGAGCTGTTCCAGCGTTGTGACTGTGGCGAAGGGCTGGCTTGCCGACCAGAGAAAGGAGAGCGAGATCACACTGTCAGCAGGACTGCAGCCCGGAACCTACACACCTGTCAGATACGCTGACATGAACGAGTGGACGCACACAGAAAGAGAAACCTGCACACTCACACACCCAGCAAAACCCACAAATCAGTCACAGACACTGACAAACACTTGCATACAGAAGAGATGCTGACACACACGCACACACACATGCACACAGACACCTAAGACATTCTTTCCTGCCAAAGTTGCTGACACAAACACATCAGCCGGAAGGATAGACATGATTCCTGGAAAAGTGATACACCCAGAGGGATACAAGAGTGCAAGACGGACTGATTCAATTCCCTTTCAGCAGACGAGGAGTCGGAAGTTAGGAAGTGACATTTCAGAAGTATTAGGAAGATCAATGCATGTCGTTGGTAATGGCAGAGCTGTTTTGTTTCTCTTTTTATGGAACTTCATGCCACGGTTATTGCAGTAAATTACTGTATTGTACATATTTCCTTGGATGTGGCACTTAAATGAGCTATTACATTCTGTCAACACCAGTATTATAAAGACATGGTGCTGCATGCATTGTAAATGTGTTATATATAATGTTTTATAAGAAATGTTATCTATTGAAAATTTGAATATATTTGTTTTATTAAATGTTACGTGATAATCTTAACGCAGTCTTTCTATTCCTCATTTTTTAAAATTTTGAATCTACTGCAGCAAAAAGGTGGCGGGGGGCTTTAGCTAGGATGTGTAGAGGTTTCTTGCAAAACTTAAAAACTAAATGATTTAGTCTTCCTTTAGTGGCTGGTACACAGAAAAATAACAACTGTCCCCTTCTGAAAAGCAAAAGTTGTTTGAAGGATGACTGTGGTGCTTAACCTGGCCCAGATTCACTAAACACAGTTGTTACAGGAAGAAATACACAGACCCAAAAAGACTTACAACAAACATACAACTGTAATGAGTCACTACTGGAGCCTCAACACGTCAGGTCCTGCTGTGAAAGCAGAGAATGGTCAATCAAGGCTATATCATCAGATGAAGGCAAGATACCATATCAAATGATGCCTACAAAGAGGTAATAACTAAGTATCTGTGTCCTGACGAATGTGTTTGCCACCTCCACCTTTGGTGTTGGCTAGTTTCTAATTATGATGCTCCTGCCTTCATGTGCAGCAGAGCAGATAGCTGGCTATCCGAGCTAAAGCCTCTAATTATTTCATCTTACTCAATCTACACAAGGCTTCTTGAAATGAGGTGCACCACAGCACTTTTTATGTGATGCAACAACAACAAAAAAAGTTCTCAGTCTCTCCAATTGCACAGCACACCCCATTTCCCGGCTGTTGTGCAATAGATGTGCTCTAATATGTAGGCTATGAATCCACTCAAATACACCTCGGTACCTGTAATTAGACATGTTTAGATTAGAAGATGGTGAGGAAATTACTATACTTTTTGTTTGATTCTCTTGTCAGATCAAAAGAAGCACAAGACACTCTTGATATCTGACCGAGCCAGATAACCTCTTCATCTGTTTACATCCACAGACATTAGCTTGAAGTTTGTCCAAAGAAGACAAGGTGAGGTTTACTCTGGCTGTCACTGAAGATTAGTGGTGGAAAAACAAAACCATCGGCTCAAATCTTGCACTAAGGTATTTGTGTGGCTCGCTCTAGTTATTTACTTTAATTTTATTTTACATTTACCTTAACTTTTTGGAAAACAGTTTTTTATGTATTTAACAAAACACAAGAAAGCTCTCATTTTTATGGAAATACATCAGTAATAATAATAATAGTAAGATACTATAACAGTGCCAGAAGCCACTTTACCAGCATAATGAGTACAGTGTTTATAATCCTACCTACTCACATTTTCTATGATTAGGGTATAGTAACTTTGTGGTGCTGCCATTTTGCTGAAGTAAAGGATCTGGGTATTTGTTCCACCACTGCTGAGGATAGGCACATTGACCAAGAGGCAGCCAGACATTCAGAGAGACACACTCCATTTAAATAATTTAGCGTCCATTCTTGAGAGTAATTAAGAATAATGGTAGCATTGTCAGCAGCACAATATACCATGCAGGCTCAGCCAAGTCATGTTTGTGGGGGTCCTGGAATCTGTGAGTATGTGTGTGAGCCTGTCATCATTACACCAACCACAGACTTACACAGGCCACAGGTATGTGCCCTAACTCAAGGAAGGCCAGGTTGTGTGTGTTTGTTTGTGTGTGTGTTCACTTTACACAGGCAGCTAAGGAACATTTAGTGGAGTCCGGAGAAACAAACTCAACGTCAGCAGCGCTGAGACGCTGTCACACACAAACACACACGCACACACGGTCATGTCCCCACATGCAGCTGAACAGTTTGTACACATTTACAGCAGCGCACATGTACACACAGACTCGCAAACCCTTGTAGGGGTGAAATTTGGGGTGTGAGACGTTTGGCGTAGCAGCACACTCGCCCACGCCACGGCATCCTAACCAACAACATTTGCTGTTGTCATACCACAAGAATGAATCAGCGAGTCCACTGGCATGCGTTTTCATGCTACTGTATGCTTCCAAAAACTGGAAACACGTAACTACAGTAAACATTTATCTTAACAGAACAAATCCAGGCTGAAATTCATGAAAATACTGATTAACACTTTTCATTTCTGTTTACGCGTTCCTGTGTGTTTGCACAACCCAAATGTAAAGAAAACTCGAGCCTGATCTAGGTGGATAGACATTCTTCAAGTATTTTAATAAAACTTAATGGGCAATAAAAACAGAAATTATTTACTTATCTATCTTCACAATCTAAAAGTATGAAAAGCTTTTATCTGCCTGAGTATCTGGTATATCAACCATTGTTATTCTAGCTCTGCTGCCAAACACCATCGACAGATATCCCTGAGTTAATAAACTCATGAGTGAACCGTCAAGAGATGAAAGGGTAAAGAAATGAAGCAGAGTACACAGACGCAATGCATGTTATTTTGTCAGATGAAAGAGATGGCATACTTCTGGAATGAGCATTCGGATCAAACCCAAGCTCTTATGTAAACAACATTTCACAGGGAGGTGTCAAACTTCTGGGTGCTGGCACTGATCACTTCATAGGAGAGAAGCACAATGCTCACTATTCATCTTTGTGGGATGACAATCAGCCTAGTTGAGCAATAAGTGGAAATCTCCCTGTCCTTGGGAAATAATAATTAAACAAAAGACAACTCATTCAGCACAATGTGGTGAGTGTGTGAATGCAGGTGGAGAACAGGTTTGTTCCACTTATTTAACTCCTAGTTGATGTCAACACAGCAGAGGAAACAAGGGTTTTCACAGAGTGAGTTGATGACATGCTGTTCTTTGATTGGGTTTCATGTTACGTTCCAGGTAATTTACCGGAGACAATTGTTCTCGCTCACTTATTTATATATTGCGTTTCACTTCTCTTGGCCTATCTCCCCCGTGGCATGGATTTGAACCTAATTTAGAAGCATCAGCATTGTTTCCAAGAGTGAGATGAAAAGGTCAACATTACTCACGTTGCTATGTTAATGTTGAGTCAGGATCTGATTTGCTGAGTTTTGTATAATGGCTCAGTCCAGCTGGAGTAAAAGTAAGACACCAACTATCTTACGACTAGGAAAAAATCTGCCGTTTCTGTACTTTTTGTTTTTCTGTTGAAGACCAATAGCAAGTAGTTGTGGCAACCAACTGGCTACCCATATATCGAGTGTGCAACACCCTTAATCCCTGGGAAACCGCTTTCAATCACAAGGCAGTTGCACAGGTCACCAGGTGGGAGGCGACCTGTCTCCAAAGTATAGCCGTCCAACTCAGACTGACTGCAAGCATTCTAAGACAGATTGGTGAAGGTTTGCAAAAATTTTTTTGTAATTTGTGTGTGACTGGGTGAATGACGCTTGCAGTAAGAAAGTGCTCACACTGAATAGAAAAGCACTATACAAGCACCAGCCTATTTACCGTTAAATTGATAAATGCAGATTCCCAGGACGTTGCAGTTGATCCTAATCTTAATAATCTATGTGCGTCTTTTTGCAGCAGGAGACAACATCTCAACTGGTTCCTAATTAGTTGTATTACTATATAAAAGCAAGGTTGCAGAGTGCCTATGTCTTTTGAGGTTAAATTGACATCCTGCAGCATGTACGTCCCTATTTTTCAATTCAATTCTTTTCAATTCAGTATTAGTTAAACTGAAGTTTTCTGTGTATGGAGTTGGGATTTGCAATTTTTGCTGATTTATTACAAATATTAACATTAGCACATGCAGATTTACTTTTTTTTGTTAATTTCATTCAGTTCAATTCCCCATTCAAATGCAAACTCATAGCAGATTCATCACAAACTTAATCCATCTTATTGCCATTTTATTGGTGTTTTGATCCACTAAAGTTGTTGTGAAGGCTGACTGTACTGCAGACCTTATCCCTGTCTTCAAAGCCACCCTTTCAAAGGCACCAAGATCATAAGTTCTTTGCACACGGTCACAAGACTTTTGGTCGTGCCGCCATCTCCAACTACTCTTTTCCCTAGTGTGACTGTACCATGCGTGGATGCAAGGGAACCAGTTAGCCTGTGTCTGTCTACAGAGCAGAAAGGGTTGTTTTTATACATATATACAAATTTAGGAACAGTTATGTGTTCATCCAAATTTTAATTGCTTATTCATTCAGCTATTCTTGGCAGTGTTAAAGACTATAGTGTAATTTTCCAGATAGAACACAGATTTTTTTTTTCTGGTCTTTGAACAAGCACTGTGGGCCTAAATTTGGTATTGTGGTGACTACATAAAGTTCTGCACAGTTGGCATATAGCAGTGAGAAAAACAAAGCAGAACACAGGATTTCAAATAGCTGTTTTGTTAAATATTTTATCAAAGAAAAAAAGAGTTAAGTACTCAAGTATCAAGGTTTTTGAGGCATTTTTAAAGTCACCCTAGCCTTTCAGGGCTTCAGTCTTTATGCTAAGCTAGGCTAAATCCTAGCACTACACTAAAAGTTATAATTTCACATTTTTTAAATTATGTTTATTAGCTTTCTTCCGTGATGCAGATGAGAAGATAAATTTCACTCTCATGATATAGCCTACTTTTTAGATACCTGCCTACTAGCTGCTTCCATATGCTGGTCTTACATAAGCTAACCAGATAGTTACAGCCTTTCAGAAAGAAACGTTGGTTTGAATCAAGGTTCTCTTAGGGTAGGGACATATTTTTAGCTGAACTATTCATTTGTAATATCCTTGTCATGCTTATTTTCACTTATTCAGAGATCTGCGTAGGCAAGTGTATGCGGTGACACCGAGGCGCCTGTTTCTTGCTGCTGTGACACACAGTGTACTCACCAGGGAGGCTAATGGATGACTAGTTTGATCCATCTTGGTGTTCCTTCCATCTGCTACTGCTGCTGTGGTCTCAGGTCCTTCTGTGATGAAGTCATACTACTTTTGAGTCCATCATTTACCACATGAAGGTAACCTCTCTGCTTTGACTTCAGCTATAAAGGCCTAAAATGTGTAAGTGTAGTGGGCTGAACCAGAAACAAGTGGCTGTGTTACATTGCCGTCTGTAACTGTAACGCTACATGAAATAATGAAAGCAAGAAGAGACATACCTGACCACAATACCCAGTGTTTTTGCTAGTCTCTGCTGCCTTCTGGACCTATGCACATGTTTATTTTCCCCTTGCTACTGACTGTTTAATAAAAAACAGTGGTTCCCCGACCACCTGTCTCTTTCAGATGTATTCTCTCACTCTCTATTCTCTCTATGTGCAACATATCCACTGCTTGCGCAGCTGTGACCACTTCAGTGTAAACAAATAATCTGCCCATTGTTTTTACAAATTATATCCCAATATGTAATATCTACCCACTTTGCCAGACAAGCAGGCGGTGAACAGATGCACCAGGAGGGGGGTAGAATTGCAGCTGGGGATAAAAATGCCTACTCTTCATTATGGTTGGTCCAGAGGCTTGCTGTTGGCGGCCTGGGGCTGGGACTAGGACAAGGGCCAGGGCCAGAGCTGGCTCAGCTCCTGGCTGCTGTGTACAGTCTGCCTCAGTCACAACCACACTGTGCAAAGCTGCTTCACACATATAATTTACTCATTATTTACAAAGTTTTTAAAGAATACAGAAAAAAGTATTGCAGTTGAGTGAGTTGGTGGAAAATTAATGCAGACTGAGTTGCTATTCAGTAAAGAATAAAATTATATCTAGTTATATAACACTGAAATATGGCAGGCTTATGGAGTCACAGTCAATTAGCACAGCTGATTGAATAAAGGTAACCACAGAAACCCTATACTTTGAAAAATGAATTACAGTACAGAGGAGAGACAGTTTACCAGTGACTGGCATACCGAAGTACTAAGGTAACTGTAGGTACTGCTGGTGACCGTGTCTAATCCAGTATGCACACAGCAGACAGACATTTATGAGGGGCAGGAAATAGATGTCTCTCATCCCTCAGTTCATTCCATAAAGAATCTTCAACTGGGGAACAGTATGTCTTTATGAGTCCTGAAAAAAGATCTCTGTACCCAAGCAGGACCATCAAAAGCCTCTGTTGTTGTGTAATGGCATGCTTTTGCTCAACAGGGAAGCATCTTATCAGACAAAGGCACAATAATGACCCCAGTGGTTCAACCATTGTCCCTTGAACAGTCACCAGGCCTTAATCAGAGCTTTTTGCCACTCGCAACCTCCTTTCATACCACCCTGGCTCCCCCAGTCAATCTCATTTGCTTCAACGCTCAAAGTCTTTAATGTCCCTGCTTGTTCTCCATCCTTTCAAAAAACTCTTCCTTCAACCCCACCAAAGACAAAGGCTGATGCACAATTTAATTTGTGTAGAGACTTCTCAAAGGTGGAGTCCCTGGTAATAGATAAAGATGAGGAGGAGGTACAGACTTTGATCTCTCTAGGGGGCAAATGGATTGGATTGTCTTGCCTCTCTGCTGGTGGGGCTAAGCTGGTGACAGAGTGAATGGCAGGGGGCCATATCAAAGGTAGTTATCTTCAGACACTCTTCTCAGCAGCACATTAGTACGCTATCTAAATGTTGATTTGTTTACACCAACATCTAAGGACACCTAAATGGTCTGACAAAAGGAAACACCAAACAAATGTAAATGAGCAAGCTAGTTAAGTACACTTTACTCTGTAGATCCGACAACTCTTCCCTTCCACATTGCAAGGCTTTACTATTAAAACTGTCCAGAGTGGAGAAGTTAAAAAGACCCGGTGTTAATTTGAAACATTAAAATTTCCAAAATTTACACCCTGCCTTAAATATGCTTTATTTTGTTATTTACTGCCTGGTTCCTCCATTCATAGAACCAAATCTTAATAGTACAGCATGCTCATTGTCTATGTTGTGGGTAAGGAAATGATTGGGAACACCCTATAGATATAGCAAACAACCATGTTGAGGTTGCTGACTGTGTGTGTTCCTCCGTTGTGGGTGGGAAACATCATATTACTGTCACTCTCACAGCTGACTTAAGAGAAAGGTATAAATCATAGACATACAAACACCCTAGCGCCCACTCGCAGCCGCAGCTAAAGACGAAGAGTTAAATTTAGCAAGTGTGACATCTTTTTCCCTAATTTGATGAACAGGGAATATTAAAAAAAAAACAAAAAAACCCAGATCTAATAACCCCATATTTTATTCACAGTATAATACAGAAAACATCTAAAATGCTTAAACTGAGAAAACGCATCATTTAAGAAATGGAGCTGGAAATGTAAGTGGTACTAAAAAGAAACAGCTGTAGGAACATTTAGCAACTAATTAGGTTAATTGGTAAAAGGTCAGTAACATGATTGGGTATAAAAAGAGAATTTTGGAAAGGCAGAGAAGTAAAGTTGGGCAGAGGTTTACTATTCGGCAAAAAACAGTTCTACAAATTGTGAATAAATTCAGAATAATGTACCCTAACATAAAACGTGAATATCTCATCATCTACAGTACATAATGTCATTGTAAGATTGTAAGAATCTGGAGAAATGTGCACAAAGGACAAAACCTGGCTCTCTGATAGTATGAGGATATATTAGTGCCTATGCAAATGACAGCTTGCACATCAGAGTACAAGAGTCTGGGTGTTGAACTGACCCACCTGCAGTCCAGACCCTTCACCAATGGAAAGCATTTGGCACATCATGAAGCAAAAAAATACAACAAAGAAGACCCGGGACTTCTGAGCAGCTAGAATCCTATATCAGACAAGAATGGGACAGCATTCCTCTCCTCAGTTTCCAGATGTTTATGGCCTGTTGTTGAAAGAACAAGGGATGTTACACAGGGGTAAACATGCTTGTGTCTTAACTTTTTTGAGACGTGTTGCTGCCATCAACTCAAATTGTTAGATAAAAAATTTGTTTAAACACTTAGTATGTTTTGTGGTCTACTGTGAATAAAATATGGGTTTATGACATTTACATCTCATTGCATTCTGTTTTTATATGTAAAAAGTAAGACTCCTTGCTCGGTGTCACAGTTTGCCACTCTCTGTACACATGGCCCACATGCGGTATTGCAAATAAGCATCTCTATTTTTAGGGACTTTAAGACCAGTGGCACCCTTTTGGGTCATTCCATATCATTAGAAAGAGCTCCAGAGATTAACAAATTCTCCTGGCACTCAGATGTGATCCCATTTCTCAAGTCTACAGTACTGTGAAATCAAAACCAAGCGTAAAACCTCCCTCCATCCTTGGTGTTATTTTTGAAACTCTACTAAAATTCGGGTTGACATGTTGATTGAAAATGCCCACTATTTTGGTTATCTTGCGCATCAAAGGTCCAACTCAGCACATTCCCAAGGGGCTTGAATTGTGCTCAGAAGCCTCAGTCTAACCTCCTGTTTCTGAAATGTACATTTCAGCCCTTCTCTATGCTCATTTACCATTCTAGCTGTCTCTTTGGCTTGTTTTTCTGCTTGTCTTTGGGTGTTGGTAAATATTTGGTGGACAGATATTGCATTCTGAATTGGTACCCCTTTGCATAATAGTTGTTGTGTCGCATTTAAGCTGACCACATAGTGTATTTTGGTGATATAGGCAAGGGTTGGTTCTCCACCACTCTAATTAGCATTCCTTCCAGATTAAACAGTGATCACTTGACTACAAGTGAGCTAAGGTTGCAGGAAGTGATCTAAAGAGCTGATAGGAACCCATGATTACGAAGCCAATCCTCCATGCATAATGTTTTAATTCAGCATAAACCCCATCACCCCATTTTGTCCCATCACTAATCTTGTCTTAGGTTATCTTCAAACTACCACTTTGCCCTGCAGCTACAGGCCTTATCAATTATTGATTATGTCTCTTAGATTAAAGGACCTGCTTTCATTTCCACAAGAATGTGCCCCACTCTTTGTGTCCATATGGAAGCATTTGCTGGACAGATGGGGTATTTTCCCCTCTAGACAAGGTCCCACTGGTCAGAAAGGGATTCACAGGGACATGGTAAGTAATGGTGTTGTTGATATCCAATTGTTGCTCTCTTTGAAGTCCAACTACCAGGTGATCTGTATTTGACCACTGATGAGAGATAGCGCGACAGATGGGTAGAGAGGAAGAGAGAGCAGTGAAACGCACACGCACACACACACACACACAAACAAAAGAAAAACATGTAAAAGTCATTGCAGCAACCCAGCTGGAACTTCTAACATTAATCACAGAAGCATGTTTTACAACAAGTCATCTTAATTCCTCCAGACAATCCAGGGCTGTCAAATGGCTGCATAATACTACCTCAACCCTCCCCTCCAAGCCTCCCAGACTTAATTCCATGTGCTGAGAAGCTGAATTGCCTGAATGTGGGTTACACACAAATGACGGACATTTTGTCTTGGGGTAATTACTAATATGCCACTGTTGTTGCCCAGGCTGCCTGTATCTGGGTTTTGGTTTAAATGTTGGGTTTACTCTCCCTGGGCTGTGTGGTTTGCAGCAGCTTAATCACAAAGCCACAAGCATCTCAGCCATTTTGATAGGAGCCAAACTGGGAATGGCTTCATATGCAACGCTGTTTTTGTTCGTCCTACATATAGCAGCATTTTCTGCAGCATCAGCAGGGCAGCTAAATTTCATTTGACAAGCTGAAAATGTGCAAATAAAATAAACTCAATTCAGTTGTGGACTTGAAAATATTAGAAAAAGTAATTATGCTAAACAAGTTTTATTTTTCTTGTGCAAGAATAGGAAAAAAAAAAGCTAATTTTTTAATCTGCTTGAAGAGACTATAATAGATTTGTTGTTTTCATATTTGTCATCATTATTGGACAGTTTCCTGTAGTTTTCTGGTTTTCACTGACAACAGATGAGGGCATCTGGAGAGAGTTTCCAGACCAGTTTCAAGTTTGGGTGAGAGGATGAGTAAGAAGCCAAAGCCTTGCAAAAAAGATGAAAGAGTATTAAGTGATGAAAGATCTCCAAATGGACATTAAGAACCACAAGCTTGTGTGAGATAACACAGATCACCAGTCTGTGAGCAAACACATGAGCAGCATTACGCTTATCAGCCAAGGACAGACTCTTTAGCATCAAGTGTCCTGATCCCATACAATATTTCCCAGCACACAGGTGTTAACAATCGTTTTCAAACGGCCTTGTTTACAAAAACACCAGCATAAAAAAAAGGATTCAGAGTTACAAGCGACGAGGCAATTAACGCCTGTGTACTGCGTTGAGCGCCTCAGCTCACTGCTAATGGTTTGGGGCCAAGTACCAAGCCTGCTTTTTATTGAGCCTTCTGCTTGTGAAGCGTCCAAATTTTGCCTCAAGGGAGGTGTGGAAACTTTGGCTTGCTGGAGACAAGAGGCATTTATGTTGTGCTGTATGTGTAATTTACAATCAAGCTGATATACGAAGAAAACTTGCTACTGTTGACTCCTGCAGTGCAATCACATAAAGTTTCATTCTCATTTTATTTCCTTTCTCACGTTTTACTTTGCATCAAGTCCTCTGATCTGAATGAGGTGACCTACGAGTTCACAGATATTTGGACAAAGAAACAGTTTTTGTACTTTCTCTACTCTAGATCACCACAGCTGATTTTAATCAAACAATGAAGGTGTGATTGAAGCGCAAAGTTTCAGCTTTAATTATAAGGGATTTAACAAAAGTATTATCTTAACTCTTTAAGAATTACGTACATTTTATATCCATTTTATATATGAACATCACCAAAAGCTGAGGTTCCTCCCTTGAGATGCTCTGCCAGGCTGTTACTGCAGCTGTCTTCAGTTGTTGCTTGCATGCGGTTCTGTATGCCTTCAGTTTACGCTCCAGTAACTGAAAAGCATGTTGTCTTCGACTGAGATCAGGTGATTGACTTGGCCGTTGAAGAGTACCCTATTTCTGTGCCTTTAGAGACTCTTGAGTTGCTTTTGTAGTATGCTTTGGGTATTGCACTGTGAAGACTGATCTTCATGTTTTGCACCATTTGTCTGAATCTGAGCACAGAGTATAGCCTTGTGCACTTCAGAATTCATCCTGCTGCTTCTATTTGCAGTCAATAAACACTAGTGACCTGGTTCCGCTTGCAGCCATATATGGTCATGCTATAGCATTGCCTCTATGTTTGACAGACAATGTGGTGTGCTTAAAGTCATGTTTTCCTTTTCACTTAATTTTGGTATAAGTTAAACTTTGTTTAATCTGTCCAACTGTGAATCCAAGCCTGAAGTGTGCAGGCTCTTTTAGATGCTGTCATTCTAATCTGACCCTCCTACTCTTGAATCTAACCAGTGGTTTTGCGCCTTGTTGTAAACCCTTGGTATTTAAATTCATGAAGGTGTTGATTGCAGACTTTGACAATAACATACCTACCTCCTCAACAGTATTCTTGACTTAGTTTGGTGTTGTAAAGGGGGTTTTTTGGCCAAGGAAAGAATTCTGCCATTATCCACTTTAATTGTCTTACATGTTTCTCTGGGACTTCCGGTGTTGCTAACTTGTGCAGTGCATTCCTTCTTTTTAAGAATGTATCAGATTGTTGATTTGATTAGAGAGCTTTTGCTGTCTCTTTAATAGGATTATTTTGGTCTTTTAGCCTAATGATGAACTTCACTTGCATCAGCAGCTCTTTGGATCCCATACTGAGAGCTTCAGCAAACAGCCCCAAACTAGTTCAACACGTTGAATAAACTCAAGATCTTTAATCTACTTATTTTGTCATGGAATAGCAGACCTGGTCACCTGGTCATTGAAGTGCTTGTCAGCTTGTCAGTCAACTGTCCATTTACTTTTGTGTCTCTGTAAATGGGAGGGGGGGGGGGGGGGGGGGGGAAAAAAAAAGAGTAA
>VUQG01045308.1:85226-96871 GCA_015106755.1 Etia nguti | reverse complement strand
ATCTGAAGTCTGTGGTTTGGTATGGTTTGGCGGGTGTGGGAAAGTGTGGTTAGAGCTACACTCACACAAATAGCGGTTTTCTGTGTGAGCAGACAGTGAAATTCTCATTTTAAGACAACAACACAGTGTGTACCTCGAGGCTCGCCAGTGGCCAAACCACACAATGTTTAAATCATTTTGGCTTAATTGCTTTTTAACAAGGCTCCCTCCTGCGTTGACATTATACATTAACACTGTGGGTGCTGAAAGCTCGCAGTCTGACAAGTTTAGCCACGTACAAATACGTCTGATTCACAACAACAAAAGGGAGACTTTTTTGTGAAAACTCCATTATGTGCCTTTTCCAGAAATACCAACAATAAAAGCAGAAAAAGCTTCCAAACTGCATTAAAACCCGCTCCTGTGTCTCAAGATCTATCAAAACCACACTAAAATCGTTACTTTGTGTCCACGAATTATGTCCAAGTGTTGTATAGACATTGATCAGAGGTAGCTGGCATATATATAAGATGGGATGTGATCTGACCTTGTACCCAGTGATAGAGCAGCACATGATACATGGTACAAACACAGGACTGCCACTCATAAACCCCTTCATTAGTAGAGCCAGACAGTGTGGAGCATGTATTTTACTACACACCCAACATTTCAGAGAGAATATAACCTTTGGGCGGGATGTCATAGGACCGGACTCACTGAGCTGCACTGTGTGTATGTGTGTGTGTGTGACCTGTCTGTCAGTTAAACCTTACTTTGGGTTTTGAGTACATTTCCAAAATAACAATGTGCAGCACAGAAATTATAAAGCACTCAAGATGTACAATATATAGTTACGGAAACCAAAAAGCATTTGAGATGACTTCTGAAATGGCATTAAGTCAAATGGCACATGCTTTGCACACACAACGGCCGACCAAGGTATAGAAATGTCAAAACAAAACGGAGACATCCTAATATCCTTGAATTATTTTGAAAGCACATCCCCAGATAGCTCTGACTGCGGTCATTGGGCACCTATTTTGGAGAGGCACAGTCTTAAATAGCTGCAGGAAATGAGGAGATGATGATGGACTTCTACTCTCTGCCTAAGCGCTGCTTGCTGAAAATAGGAGTGATGTGTTGTTTTCTACATGTCAGAAAGAAGGGAGCAGAAAATGATCAGTATAAAAGAAATGTTTACCAATTAGGTAGGCGCTGGAAGCAAAAAGTCACTGATCCAAACAATAATATTATACCATATTTATACAGAGCAAAGCAAAAAAAAACGTAATTTAATGAATATAAGTAATATTTAATGGGACACTGGAATACAAAGACATTAAAAAAACATCAAAAGATGAGAAAAGATGTGACTTTGTCAAGTTAAACAACAACTTTCATTTCTATTTTGGTCAGATTTGCAGCACTTGTTCACTTAGTCAAATACTACCCCACACAAGATAAATAACCAGTCATGCTGCAGGGCCTCTAATGTCCAGAGACCATAACAGTGAACTGTATTATCTATAATTTCCACCCCATCAGTACAGCCACATTGGAAACATTTTTTATCACTTCATTTGCCTTGTCATTTCAAAGGCAGATGTCAAGCCCCAGCTGTGAGTCTCAGGCGCCATCTTGTGGCTATTTGTGTACAACATCTGTGATCACTTGAGGCCAAAAATGCACAATGAATTAAACATTTTCAGAGCACTTAGAGTCATTTAGCGTTACAACAAAGAGCCAGTCTTTCTTATGGTTTGATATAATACGAGGTTCAATAAGGGCTTAATATTTACAAGCATGTATGCATCTTCACATGACTTCTAAATGCATAGCTTTCATCCAAAATGAATGCTAGTTCATGTGATAATGACTAAGGTGTAAGGAAGTAAAAGGCATCATATTTATAGGTCATTACAATGTCATGTCTTTGTCTTGCTTCCATTTTGAATATAGTATATTAGAATATTTGATTTATTGGGAAAATCAGATATTATGTGAGTGTATGAGTGTCAACAGGAATTAACATTTAATAATGTTGGCATGGATTATAATTTAATAACTTGCGCTATCCAAAAGAAGAAAAAGCATGACAGAAAAAAATACTAGTGAATCCTTGGAAATTTTGCAGCGCTGAACTCTGGCAGATTAAAAACATCGAGTACATTCAGAAAAATTATCGGACACTTACAAGCTTTCCATACTTTTTATCCGTCAGACTGCTAATAAAGTTATTTGTTTATTTTGATCCCTTTTCAAAGACACTTGAAGCTCTGACACACTACTTCTATGACTGCTACTTGTTTGCTTGTATAACCTTTTAACTTTTTATAAGTTCACAGATGCTTGTCTGAATTTATTGACCATAATTAGAAAAGGCACATGGGTGTCTGGGTACGCTCTCAGAGTGTTTTAAGCGAGCTCGAGCTGAACGTTTTCTGGACCAGCAGGTCTGATGAATGAAGAGCCGTGTGGCCACAATTCTGACTGTCATGAGCAGAGGAAACAGTAGCACAGTAACCTTTCACTCTGCAGTTGAACTGAAAAAGTAAAAGCTTCTATTATACAGGGCAACTTTATTGCCTATTTCAGCTTGTGGTCTTCATCTGGGTCATCATGAAACATATTAGCGTATTATATACATTTCAAATAGGATAGGTAAAAGAAAAGAACTCCAGATATTTCCAACAAGACTGGGCTGGCTTATAATATCTACTGATGGAATAATATGCACAAAATAGGCCTTTCAGTGTATTATGTTCACTACTGTGCAAACCTTTAGGTTCACTTTGAAATGATCTCTCTCTTTTTTTCCCCTCATTTGAGGGAAATAAGACACATTTCAGTGAACACAAATAAGAACAAAATGATAAGTGATAAATCATTTATGATGAATGATGCATTCCTTTAAAAAAGGCGCAAGTAACCCCAAACTTTTGTGTATTGATTTCATTTTTTGTATAACCTAAATGCATTTTGTTATGTTTTTATTATGTTTAAAATGATGCCTTATAACGGAAGTTACATTATTATATTATAAAAATATAAATTAATGTAGGGCAGGGGCATTCTTTACTTAAGAGTGGGTGTTGAGTCAATTTTGACTTTTATTTTATGTGCAGTTACATGCCTCTCTATTTCGTGAGTTTACAAACATGATATATTTTGCGCAGTTGTACCACTATGACTGGCAAAATCTATTCGTAGGTATGCAGAGAGACATTTAAACACCTGCCAAACTACTCAAAACTGCCTAAGTGTTAGTTCCCAAGTCTCAGACGTAGAAAACTTGAAAGGTCTAGTAGTTAATTATTAACTTTCAGTAGTTTTGTAAACTTTGATGGGTCACAGACAGATTCAAAAAGTTATTATCAGCTGAATTCTCTTAAAATATCTCCAATCAGTTTTGACTTTACTCCACTCCACAGCAAATATAAACAGTAAGCAGTAATGTGCTGAAATGTGAAGAGGTCAGTGTAATCTTAACAGGCGGATGAGCTGCAGGGCAAAACTGAAAAGGTGAGAGCCAATTTGATCAGCAGGAAAATGACCGGCTTCTGTGTTGCCCTGCAGGGACTTCACAGGATGTTTATGAATTGCGCTTAAGTGCTGTTAATCAAGTTATAGCCGATGGGGAAGCTTTGATGAATTTAGCATTGATCAGGAAGACCAGAGCTTCTACAATACCATCACTTGTCAGCTGGAGTAATGAAAGCAATGAGAGCTGCACCAACATCAGAACTCGATAAGTGTCTCAGCTGTGTAAGCAATACAGAAAAGGGCATGAGAAAAACACAGCAGAATAACTTCAACTGCCACAAAAGAAGCAAGTGGAAATTCTGCTGTCTTTGTTTTCGTGTTTAAATTTATAGTGAGATACATTTTCGTTCCTGCCGTGTGCAACTAGTTTAATGTTTCTTTTCAAATAAAAAGGTACACCAACAGGAGCAGCTGCCTCAGAATTCTTGTCAGCAAAGGAAATCTGGATGTTAAGTTATTATTAAACCATTATGAATGCACCAAAGTAAACCTGTTAGCACTCAACACCTGCTGCATGCTGTATATATATTTATCGCTAGCAGCAAAGAGTGATGTACATTACTTTGCAAAAGGCTTGAGCCATTCTTTATTTCTTTATATTTTGCTTCCAAGGAGCCAGACTTGTAATATTTTGAAGTGGTTTTGAGCAACAGTGCTCCAAGTATTTTCAAGGTGTTTTAATGTTTCTCTTTGGACATTGGCTGCTTTTTCACTCATTTTCAGTACCTGACCATTTTTAGAGGGATGTTTTCTGTTTGTTAAGCTGCTTAACTCTAACCTATGATTCATCCAAGCAAAGGAAAACACCAAACTCAAGGGATAAACCAGTGTTATTTATAGACATAACTGATAACTTAGCAAAGCACCAATTTCTTTAGTTGAATGTTTGAAAAATGCCCATGATAACACAGTGTGAGAAGAAGTTGTAGTTTGGTACCAAGGTTATGTACCAAGGATTTGTACAGAGCTATTGTGCCCTTAATAAATGGAGGAAACTGGGCAAGAGAATGACAAAAGAAGAAGTGACAAACCTAGAAAACTATCTACAGCAGAAGAAGAGTATCTGAAAGTACTGAAAGTATCAGATGATCAATCTACTGTTAACTAAAGCCTCATCAAAAATGATCTTAGGGAAAGGATGGCTGTCAAAAAGTCATTCCTAAAGAAGGAAAACAGAGAAAAAGCTGAGGTATGCCAAATTACACAGGAACTGGACTGAAAATCAGAGTATGGTGTGATGTGAGTGATGAGTCTAGATTTGAAAATATCTGGTTCAAATCATTCACACACACTATACGTAAGGACGAGGTCAGCGGAGAAGCATGACAGTGAGCGTTCACATGCCATCTATAAAACACGGTGGAAGCTCTGTCACGTTTTGGTGCTGAATTTCAGCCACTGGTCTTGGGATCTGGTCAAAATTCACGGAATTATGTTTTCCAGATGTAACACCATCTGGACAGCATCTGATTGGAAATGTCTTTAATTTTCCAGCATGGCAGTGATGCCAAGCGCACTGCCAAAAACACACACACTTGCCTCCACAGAGCCCAGACCTCAGTGTTATTAAAGGAGTGTAGGATCACCTTAAAACAAAAGGCAACTGACATCCAAAAAAAGAGCTTTGAAGGTCCTTCAAGAAGCCTGGAGAATTATTCCTGACTAAATTACTAAAAGCTTGCCTAAGAGAGTTCAGGCTGTCATGAAGAATAAAGGTGGTCATACCAAATATTAACTTTTAAGCTTGATAGAATTGTATAAACTCAGATTTTGCCATATGTATCGTATTTTTATGTATGTTTTCACATTAATTGCTAATTTCCAATTATTTCAGCAAAATATAAAGAAATGAGCATTAGTTCAAGACTTTTGCACAATACCATATATAAAATGTGAAGGCCGGAAAAATGTCTAAAATATTATTTTGTGTGATGTTTTCATTCCCTGTCCTCTTAAACTCTTAGATAACACTTTAAAATACCCTTTTAAGCTCTTGTGGAGAGAGCCTGGGATAATTTTTATATAATCCAGCGTTGGTTATTGGACTATCTATATTTTAAATGTAACCAATTCAGTCATTATTGTACTATGTAAAAATAATTTAGGGCACTATGAATAGCCAAGCATTTGCAAATTATAATTGATGGCAGCACCGGGTGAGCTAGAATCTCCAGGAACATCACACCATCAAACTTGTTTACCCGAGTAAAAAACAAATTCAAGCTATAAACCAAAACAAACAAAAACAGCAGCAATGACAAAAAAGTGAGCTTCCTCTCACAGTTTCACTGTTTATCAAAGAAATGACCCTTACACCAGATGGTGTATGCTTGGTATAAACACCACTGCACAGCACCATCTAATGTGACTTCACTGAACCAACATTCAACCAGCCCCAATCTGCCCTGCAGCAGGCAACAGGGACAGATGGGAATAGTTTAGTGCTGCAGGGCAGACATGATCTAGTTTAATGAGTAAAAAAGCCAGAGTTCACAGAATAACAAAAATAATGACACCGGATTCTTGGCATAAGATGTAATTGCACCAGTACCTGTGATATGTGGTCACCGCCTCTGTATTTTGTTTCGGGATTACAGAATACGTGGTAACGTGACCCTTTTGTTGTAACAGTAGTCATGAAATAAATCATTATATTTTGGCGTCAGGATCTGGAGGAAATGCAGAGTCCCACCCTCCAGGTCTGAGCATGCAATAAGCAATGGTGACGGATAGGTATTATGGGGAGTTTCCTCCTGCCTCCGTTAGGGATTTGCAATAATCTCCTTTAGAATGAGTCACTGGTAGATTACCATATTGCCTGCTGTAGGCCAGGATATCCTATATAGGCTATGCTAATAGGTGAAACAGGAGGTTCACTGGTGGACTTGGAATAGCTACACTGCTAACCTGTGCCTGGGAAGCACTTTTCTCTGCACTATTAATGTATTAGATACTCCTGCTGTGCACACAGAAAGTCATACCTGCATGCTTATGATATGGCTGCAGTTAAAAAAAAAAAAAAAGAAAAGAAAATCTCTTTATATATTTATGGCAAGCAGTATTTACTGTGATATAAGTGTGACTCCAGGATGATCTTTTTCACACACACTCGGGAGCAAAGATCAGCAAAAATACCCACAGAGATTTAAACAGCAATTTGAATACCATGTCTTCTCTGCGCACAGACCATGAATTCTTTATGGGGACCATTGTTTCATATTGTACAATTATCAGTGCGTGTTTCACTATATACATAGCTGTGTTTGGAAGCCTTTTTAATCGTCAGTGTTTTTGAAATTGAAGCCTCGTTATAACTGGTGTGCTGATTCTATTTTTCCAGAGCAGATTGTCTGTGCAGCAGATAAAATGATTCACAACCCCGAGAGCATCTTAGTTACTCGTGTGGATTAGGTTATTATACGTTAGTCATATTAATATGTGCTATAGTCACTGTCATGATTGTGTAAGGGTTTGTTTTTTGATTATGCTTATATATCTGAATCATTTGTAAACAAGACTGACTACTGACACATGCAGTGGGAAAAAAAATTCAGAATCCAATTTATTAATTATAAATATAGAGTTTCTACTCCTGTTTTTCCGTTTACTATGAATATTTGATTACAGGGTCTTTTCTAAGAAGTTTCCTCCGCTTCTTTCAGTAAGACTGAATGCTAGGAGCTGAATGCTGCAGCTATGTGGTACTACCTACTCTGCAGTGACACTACATTCTCAGCAAGCCAATGAATTTACTACACTTGCTTAAGAGGCGTCAGGAGTGTCTGAAGCTCTTTGCACTGATTAAACTAAAGGCCAGAAACAAGGCCTCAAAAGGGCAATTAGAATAAGCATGCTGCCACAAGCTAGCATACAGACAGAGCATGACCCTGTACATTTGTTTGGCGCATACATAGCACCACTAGATTTGCAGACTCCCCGGTGTATGAATAATTACCATGCATAAAACCTTTAAAGATTTATGAATCTCTGTGAAGCACAGCAGTATTTCTGTATCATGATTCACATCCGCAGGTCTATTACAGAATTACTGCTGCAGAAAATGACTTCACATAAACACAGACTTTGGCAGAACCCGTTTTGGAGGATATATAAATACATTTAAATGAACCCCGAGGTTAAGATTTTACGACGCAGGGCTATAGAAATACTGCTTGCAACTTCTGTGATCAGTTTTGTAACTGAATTTCTACATATCTGGCTTACTGTGAAACCTGAATCTATGGGATTAACATTTAGGAAATTGTAAATTATACTAAAATTGTGCATTGTAGTATCGCAACCTTAAGTGTTCACGTTACAATGAAAGGTCACAAGAACGTGAATTAAAAAAAGACTGAAAGCCTACAGGCATGATGCTTTAAGTTAAACTATAACATCGGTTAAACAGGTGGCAGGTACACTCACCAGATGCTTTATTAATACCTGTTGTGCCAAAAACTGATTGTCTGCCAAAAAGTGACTAAATAAGATTAACATAAATGACTTATTGGCCTGTAATATGTGAAACATATGTCAAATGTATCCATCATGGATGATATCAAGCCATCTACAGCAACAAACAACATTCCTGTCACAAGGTAGAAGCTGTTTTATATAGCCAATATTTATCCAGTTAAAGAATATCATTCACATTAAAAATGTCTTCTTTAAGAGGGATCTTGCCAAGAGGGTAGGAGAAATTGCAATAAATATAATATAATAGTTCTATAGAGGTTTTTAAAGTCTGGTTGGTTATAATATTGGTACAGTATCACAGAGTCATAAAGATACTAGCAAAACATGTAATTTATTTGTAATTTTATATATAACCCCTTTGTAAATCCTGCTGACTACAGTCTTTTTACCAATATTAACAAAGACATTACACATAAAAAAACACTAGCTGCACATCTATGGTGTGAATCTCCCGGCATCTCAAAGTTTGGGATGATCTCAAAGAGCGTTGCTATATGGTGTGTCCTGATCTTTTGATACAAGCCAAGGTGGATCCATGATCAGGCAACATTTTTCCAATATTCTGTTGTCTAGCGAGCTCGTGTGAATTATAGCCTCAGTTTCCTGTTCTTGGCTGACAGGAGTGGCACCCGGTGTTGTCCTCCATTGTTGCAGCCCATCTGCTTCAAGGTTTGATGTGTTTTGCATTCAGAGACAATCTTTCGCATGCCTTGGTTGGTTTGAGCTGCTCGAGAGAAACGAAACTGCTACTTACTGAATATTTTCTCATTTTCAGACCATTCTTTTAAACGGTCCCTAGATATGGTTGTGCAAGACATCGGCAGCAGTTTCTGAAATACTCAGACCAGCCCATCTGGCACCAACAAACATGCCATGTTCAAAGTCACTTAAATTACCTTTCATCACTGTTCTGATGCTTGCTTTGAACCTCTGGAGGTTGTCTTGACAATGTCAACATGCCTGAATGCAATAAGTTACTGCCAAGTGGCTGGCTGATGAGGTATTTGTGTTAAAGAGCAGCAGAGTAAGTGTACCTAACAAAGTGGCCAGTGACTGTATATCTTGTTCACCATTGCAGCATGCTCACATTATTATTTCTGCAGGTATTTAGTATGAAACTGAGGTGAGAAGAAATAAACTAAATTTCATGGCAAACCTTTCAGTATTTGTCTGCTGTGGGGGCATGATTACCAGAGTCACAAGGACTCATCCTCTTTTTGCCATTAATGTACAAAACCTTCCAATCATGAATCTATCAGCTCACTGATGAGAAACTTCAGTAATAATCACGGTGGCAGACTAGAATGAATCATTGTTTCTTTTTTTTTCTTTTTTTTCTGCAAATGCTACAAATGTTGGCCATTTTTTCAAACCTTTACACATTTTGTTACTCTAAATAATAAATTTAAATGGCAAGTAAATCCCGTTTGAGGAGCCACTGAATTGCAGGTTCGCTCAAGCTTAACATTCTTTTGAAGAGAATTGTCTATTCTTAATGCTGTAATTTAATCTACTAAGTGAAACGATCAGGGTGAGGAGTGAAGAAAAAAAGGCTTTGGACATAATCCTGTGACAAACGGAAACGCTTAGTTGAAATGCTTCCATTATTCACTGGGCCAGCTTTAATCTAATTCATTAGGAGAATTTCACAAAAGGAGATCGGTGAAGTCCTCTTATGTCCTTGTTTTTTTCCCTTTTCTTGTTAAGATGAGGAGGGCACAGATGCATTTCATATCCAAAGAAAATTAATTTGCATTCTCGTTTAGAATGCTCCTTTTTCATATTAGTACAGTGTACACATAGAATAAAATTTTATACAAGAATTGGCAAAAACAGTGCATAATATTGTACCCAAGAGCAGCACTGTGCACTGAGTTGACAGGAGTGCTGTTCTCCTGTCAGCTGTGAAGGTTCCTATAAATGTGTATGCGGAGTGGACTAGCAAAAAAACCCCAAAAAACAGGTGGCTGTTGAGACACAGCGAACACAAGATACACGTGAAAATTAAACAGCCTCATCTTTATGCTTTTGTGTTGGTCTTGCTTCTATGTATGCATTTTTTTTCTCTTTTTCCAGGGCAGAGATCATTTTGGATCCTTAAATACGCCGGGCTTGTTGTTGTAGGAACAAGGTTTCCTCCTGACCTATTTATGGAGCATCTTTTCAAGCCGTTTCACTCGCATTCAGCTGCTGCTCTTTTCTGAACATGAGCCGATGTAAAGAATTTGACTGACATTCTTGTGGTGCGAATGAGTGCAAAAACACTTATTGTTAATGCCATTCTGGATGCGGTAGATGTGCAACGCTATGATAAATCAAGAATCAAACCAAGGATGTTATTAAGATTTCCATTTACAATTTTCATTTTGCTTTTTTTTTTTGTCTCTAAGCAGGTTGTGCTGATAGTTGAGAAAGTAGGCTCAGTGCTGTCAGTTTCTTGCAGTTCCTGGCATACTTCCCACAGCTTTTCAGAAATACAGTAGCTATCCACAACCCCATGTTTGGTGACCTGTCATTGCTCTTGTTTAAAGTGAAAGCCCACTCAACAGAGAAAGCATCATTCTGAAAGCCCTCTTTCTGCAGATGCTATATTGTTTTGAGATTACAGCAGAGTTCTGCTGAATTCTTCCTCATTATACAATTGAAGGACTGTCTTTATAACCTCAAACAGTATCATAAAGGCATGCAATGATGTAGTTTCATGTTTGAATAAGACTGAGCCGCTATTAACATAATCCCTGTTGCTAAAAAACCTTCATGTTGAGCATAGGGCAAAGTGGCAGAAACGGTGAATGCCTGAAATTATGCTTCACAACACAATAAAATAGGCAGAGCTTTATTGTTGAATGTGATACATGTTTTTGGTTTTCCTTCCACTGTCATGACATGATCAGACTGAACCTGCATCATGTAAAGGGACTGAAAATATCACATTCTGTAGGTACAAATGTCCATATAAAAACACTATGATCACGCCGTCATATTTCACTGTTGAAATACAGCAATGACAGTCATGTGGATATTATGTTTTTAATGTCATATGTTAGACTCTTCATATCTGTTAGATACAAAATAGACAAAAATAATTTCATATATTTTTCATAAATTCTCAAAAACATTACCGAGTGATCACAACATAAAATAATCAGTAACAATTTGAATTATTCGCAAGTACAACCCCATTAGCAAAATAACTTTCTTTTCCCACATCACAGACTACATTACCACAATTTCTTCATATTTCTTTAAAGTACCTTTAACAGCATAGTGTAATGGACAATCTCTTTGATCTGTTTCAGAAAAAAAAAAAAAAAGGATGCAAAACAAGGATTCACTCAATAAAATAAGTCCATCTTCTGTGCTGAATAAAATTAAAAGTACACTCAAGCACTCTTCACATATAATTTCATATTTCTTTGAGGCACTCATTGCCTTTCAGCTCAATGTCCCCACCTGTAACGGCCCTGTTGGTGATAAAAGCTTGTTACAATAAGCTTTAACATATTAGGACTAAATAAAATGTGACTATAAGGGCAATCACTCATCTGTGATTGGAGCTTATCCAGCTTAGGCACACATTTTATGACCAAGAAAAAAAACACTTGATAAAGATTGGAAAATAACCAAAAAAGGGGGATCAATTTTTC
>VUQG01045308.1:71734-82861 GCA_015106755.1 Etia nguti | reverse complement strand
AGCACTACTCCCCTTGCTGGCTTCAGTCGCAGAGGATCTCGTGGAAGAGTGAACGGAAGAGCCACTTTCTCTAGTGCTGCCTGAAGCTTCCTCAGACTCGTCTTTCAGACTCTTTCTCTGTTTCTGACTCTTTCTCAGTTTCTGACTCTTTTTCAGTTTCTGACTCTTTTTCTGTAGCTGATGACTTCTCTGATTCTGACTCCTTCTCTGACTCTGATTCTTTCTCACTGGCAGATTCCTTATCCATCTCTTCTCCTTCAGACTTGGACTTGCTTTCCTCATCAGAATCTCCTGGCTCTTCATCAGGCTCTTCCTCTGAGTCCACAGTGCTTTCATTGGCATCATCCCGGTCTAAATCAACTTTGAGATAATCTCTGTCAACACTGCTTTTCTCTGAGGTTTCATCATCAGAGCCCTTCTCTTTACTGCTTCCACTAGTACCTGCTTCTGGCTCACTTTCTGTCACACTAATGGACACTTTAGACTTTCTTTCATCCTCACTAGCTGCTTGTGAGGCTTCCTCATCTAGCTCACTGCCAGTGGCTGAGCCACGACTAACACTACTCTGTGACTTTCTTCGGACCTGCAACTTTGTGCCCAAGTTGATTTTCCTCAAGACTTTCCCAAGCTTGCTACGGGCATCAGACTTGCTGTCTATTGGTCCCATAACTGCTGGTCCATCAGCTAAACTTTCCTGGCTGTCAATACGGCGGGCAGACATCAGTTTGGCATAATCCTTGTCCGTCTTCCCGGCGCCAAACATCTTGAACATCCTGGCCTTTTTCCATGGAGATGTGCCAGAAGGACTGGCATCAGATGGCTGTTCTCCTCCCTTGCTGGCAGCCAGAAGTTTGCTGAGTTTCATGACAGACTTCAGTTTCTTGGCAGCCTTAGAAGGCTCACCCTCCTCTGCTGGCTCAGCTTGTTCAATTTCATCCTCTGGTGGCAAATCCCTAAATGCAACTCTCTTCTGCGGACCTCTACCTCGCATGCCACCACGGCCCCTGCCTCTTCCCCGGCCCTAAGATAATCACATTTCACTTAGCAACCATGAATTTGTGAAT
Organism: Etia nguti; assembly: GCA_015106755.1. Lineage (NCBI taxonomy): Eukaryota > Metazoa > Chordata > Actinopteri > Cichliformes > Cichlidae > Etia > Etia nguti. The sequence goes on along the minus strand of VUQG01045308.1, from coordinate 81,797 downwards.
ATAAAGCCATCGTGCTGCATAGGTTTCACACATACTGTTCAGTAATACTTTGAACACACAACCTATTAAAACAAATATTTGAGATAATACTCAAGATAATCAGTGAAAGTCTGAAATTCACATTCAAGCAAGGGTAATACCTCAGGGCCATGTGGACTGTAGTAATACCCATCATCCTCCACAATAACCTCTCCATATTCATCATACATGGGTGATATCAGCCTCCGCCGACTGCCATACTGAGGAAAGTCGTACCTATGGTTGTTCACAGAAAAGGGATTAGAATTAGTTTAGGCTGATGATTAGTTGAAAACATTGAAGTTGACACACTGCAATATTAAAAAAATAAATCTCTACCAGATTTATTACTTTAATATCAAAGGCCCACTGTATCATGTTAAGGACCTGTTATTATTATTAGTGATAGTAAATATTCTGCATTGAAAAGGAAGATTATCAATCTCCTATGGGAACAGGAATTATAGCAATATCAATATACTCACAAAGAATCAAGCAAGCTAGAAGGTTATTTACCCCATATCAGTGTTTTAAAACCTGCATTGTATTTACAGTACAGTGTGATTTGCTCAGTAGCTAATAAAGGGGCTTAGTTTTGCTATTTGGAATTCTTTCCATTATTATTTTTCAAGTCCTTCCTCTAAATTGCCCTCAATTATATCAAGCTGATCCCATTAATTACTGCTTTTGGTTGTTGTTAATATAACTGAGAACGTCTTTGGTCAGACAGACAGTAATTGCTGTGGTGATTTACTGCACTTTTTGAAATTACTTTTCAATTTAGTGAGAAAGCAAACAAGACGGGGAAAGCATGCAGGCTAAAAGGCTAAAAGAGTATTCCTCCAAAAGAAAAAAAAAAGTCAAAACAAATATTTCAGTATATTTGCCTGTGTTTGTCAAAATCCTCAATTAAATTACAAGAATGCAACCACATGTAGAAATGGAAACTGTAACAAGCAATAACTAAAAGCCCATTTAAAGCACGTGAATTCAATTAGCTTGGTTAAAGACCACACATTATGTATGCAGAATGGCAACAAAGAAACACAAGAGAGAAGAAAAAAGTGTTAATGGTCAAATTACATAACATCGTATGGTAGCCGCAAACTTTTAAATATATAAATCAAATTTCGATTTATTATATAATATGAGGCTGTAGGCATTAATTCGGTGGATTAATGCCTCACCTAGGATGTGAGTTAATTTTACTTTACAATACTAAATTAGAGAGGTGGCTACTTGTGCCAAAGCCCCCTTCACGTCTCCTGTAAGGCCTGCTCAGTCTGGTGACTTCAGGATTAAAAGCTTAACTGCTAGTAAAGTTTGCCCCTCATCTCAAATAGAAGCAGATCAAAGTCTTCACATAGTGATGGTACACTCACTGGCAATGGCAGCTTTTACAAAAAAAAAAAGTGACATGTCATTAAAATATAAGTTCAGCTTGCTGGAAATGAAGGTGTGATTCAGACACAGTAATTAAGCTTGCTGGTGAGAAACTACAGAGGTAATTACAGCACTTGATTTTACTACGCACAGTTTTTTTTCCTAGTTTGTTAGATTTTCGTACAGCGATTTAAGGCTGGAAGGTATAAAAGCTTCTTCCCCTTTTGATAAAAGTTGCAGCATAATTCCCCACAGCAGCGCAAGTCACCTGCAACAGAGCAGGAGCGTTTAATGAATAACAATTTCTCAGCAGCTGTTACAGCTTTGAGTTCCATGTTTTTCCTTTTTAGACCATATGGGCACAGTAACCGGGCAGCCAAAACAGCCTTTATCCATTAAGCTATGGGAAGAACATTCAGACTCTCAGGTGCCTGACTTAAGGGAGCATAACTGATCTCATTTTGGCAGGAGTAAAGAGGGCAAATGCTTGGATGGTATGTAATACTGAAGGGGCAGCTTAAGTTATGTGCATCATTTTATTCTGAGCTTCTTTGAAAATCTCATAATTCTCCAAGGATCTCAGCTCTCAAAGAGAGCTAGAAGGCAAGGTCAGGATGAAGAGGTCCTAATGATGTAACTTAAGAAAAAAAACTTTAAATGAACCAATGGAGATCAGGTCCATGGATTAGAGTACAACTGATTAGAGATAAAACAGTCAGTCGGCTGCATGCTCACCCCTGGTCATAATTATAGTAGTCCTGTGTGTAGTAGTCCTGGCCTGGGTCGATACCTGACTCCATGGAGAGTTCCTGCGTTTCAGAGGGGCAGAGAGAGAAATTACTCAGCACTCCTCAGAATAAGACAGCAGAAGATGAGCAGCAGCAGCACAAAGGGTGGGGGGAGTGCACAGCAGAATGACCACAATTGCTTTAAATTTAGAAAAGCAGGTGTGTTTCTACCTCAGGTCTCAGAAGAGATGGCCTCAGCAGTTGCTGTTGCTGCCAGAAGTTAGTAGAGAAGAAGGATAAGGTGAAGGAAGGAAGGGACAGGCAGGAGAGACACAAACATGAGACAGAGCTCAATCTACTTCAGATTTAAAGCCAGACAAAGCTGGTCTCGCTGAAACATCTACGGAGAAGGAAGGTGAAAAGATTGATAAATTATTGATGGAAATAAAGCAAGGAAAGAGAGTGAAGATCTGAGTCAAGCAATGGAGATGAAAGAAACTGCACCCAAAAAATAAAAGGAAGAAAGAAAGAAAACATCCTGTGCTTATCTGACACTGACAGTTCAGATGATTTGAAAGATTATTTGAAAGAAAAAAAAGACTTTAATGTCAAACTGACAAAAAGAGTCACAATGAGTTCCTGATTAGTTATTTTTCCACCAGAGGAGAAAAACTCATCCAACTGCTTATCTGCTATTTGACAGGAACATTGGAGAATACAAAAGACTCTCAAAAATCAAACCTAAACTGTAATGTCAGTGTTAGAACTTCTATCACCGGGATCTCATCTTAATCTCATTCACTGTTTTCCATCAAGTGAATCGTAGATAAGAATAATGCGATATAAGCTTCCTCATGCTTCCTCTAGTGTCAAAATGTCTGAGCACAACAATAAGGTGTAAACACATCACGGTGGGAATCCTTACCTGTCGGCCGTACCCTCGCCTCCTGCGTGTCGCAGAAAGGAGAAAATAAGACAAATAATGAATATGGACTAACAACAACGTTTCAAGTGCTTATAGATAAATTAAATGTTAAAGTCTAGTGTGCCTACATTCTGCTGACCAGAGAGGAAATAACAGCTTTACTTACTCTGCATTTTCAAGTGTTAAATTACAGGGTTGCAGATATTGTTCTGTTTTGAAAAAAGGGTGCCTTAGGCTGCAATGTTATCACGCTGGTGTGGGCTGTTTTTTTTTCTCCCCCTGTTATCTCATCCAAACAGGAACAATAAAAAAAATACAATAAATGCAAATATGAAACAGGCTGGGAAAATTGGAAAGTCAGTGTTTATAAAGTCATATCTAATGAATCTACCAGCAGATATGAAAAGGACATTGTGATAAAGGGCAGAATTTCTGACTCAAAGAATCTTAATAAAAATGTCTTTGGTTATCACGTCATAATATGCCTACAGAAAGTAATGCATTTATTTTCTAATGAATTGGGGAAATCTTAGAAATGTCACTATATTAACCACATAAAAAACAACTCAGAACTCCTCCTGAGGATAAAAGTGCATCTGCAGTGCCTTCAGTACAAGTGAATGAAACAGCAAGTAATGGAGCAGCTCAGCTGAAAGCTCCAGCTTCACAGGCGTACAACTGTAACCTGTCTGGGCCCATAAATGATGATGACTCTCACACACTCAGATATATGGCCAAGCAATGATGTGAGATTCCTCTGGAGAGTTGTAATCTGTTATTATGGGCAAGGACCAGGGGACAGGGCAGAGCCATATGCCACACCTCCCAGGCAGAGTGGACGATGGGACTGGGATCTGATGGATGACCTGTTGGCTTGGCTGCCGGCTACTGCTGTTCCATGCAACATGAAGAAAAATGGCCCAGTGGACAATAGCCATAGGAAGTTTGCACAAGAGAGGAGTTGGCAGAAGATGTGTGATGAAGAAATGTTGTAGAAAAAGAGGTAAGAGTGGTGAACTCAGCAAGACTGGAATACTGAACAGCCCTGTATCATATCTATAACAGGAGGGTGATGTTGGCTCTGTTAATAAGTAGCTTTACTATCTGGCGGTGCAGATATTTACATGGAGACTAAAAATAGGATCTTTATCACCCTGCTGGTACAACAACATTTAGTGAAGTGAAGATAAACATAAAAAAGTAGAAAAATATAAAGATGAGGAGGTTGTTTTACCACATTTAAAAAAAATTAGATATGTAGCTGGAGTGAGCACCCTTTTATCTTGGCAAACAAACAGAAAAACAAAAAGAAACAGGGAAATATAATCACATTACCGCCATCTTTGTGCAGAGGTAACAAAGCTACCTAGCAAAGCTCACAAATTAGTAGGACGCTATATTACTAGAGATCCACTAACTGACTAGCAAGGACAGGAATTGGCCGATTTTCATCATTCACAGCCACAACTGGTGACTGGCTGGTCAGCCTCACATATGTCCAGTTATAAGCCACTCTCTTTCATGTATCACAACATGCAGACAAATCAACCAAAAACAACTATTTGTGCTGTGAGTGTGCACAAACCTTTACCGAGTGAAGACACCAGGTTTGCCAAAGTAAACCGTCGAGGGATGACCACTAAAACATTTGTAACAACAAATCTAATCAGACACCTAAATAGCCTCACACAGCTGAGCATGGACATTTTAAAGAAGCTAACAAAGACAAAGTGGCTACAGCTAAAGCTATTCAGGGCTCAGAGCCAGCCACAAGCCAGCAGTCTCGGTAAGAGCCTCGGTATTAGCAAAGGATTGAAGAAGTTATGAGGAAAATCATGGAGACAATAAGATAAAAGAGTCAATCTCCTCTTAGCTGGTAAATTTCTAAACATAGTAGAAAGTCTACTAGGTATATGACATTTGTTTTGTTAAATAAATCTGCTGTACCTGCTTCTTTAAGTTAAGGTAACATATGTGAAATAAAGGTGGGTGTACAGCAACCAATTTTCAGTTAAATATTAGTACGTCTAGTAGGAAAGCACTTTATTTTCAGTTTTTTAAGGGGGAGAGAAGATCTTGCAACCTACTCATGTTTGAGGAAAATTGTGAAGTTGAATAATTTCTTCTTCTTATTATTTTCTTATTGTGAAAATTATATTTTACAAGCTGATTTTTGTTTACAAATGCTGCCAGTTATAGTTCTTAGAAAAAAAAAATCAAAACTGCCAAAAACAAGCATTAATCAGTACTTAAAAAAATGGAAAAAAGAAATCTGATCTGCCAAGGATATTGAGGTCGATGCATCTCTATTTATCAAATACTACCTTGTTTTTTTTTTTCCAGCTGTAACCTTGATATTATACCTAATTTATTGTGGCTTTTGGATGTGTTTGTTTCCTCTGGACAGAGCTGGGATAACGACTGTTTCTTTATAACATGGTTTAGCTAAATATCTATTACGTGGACAAGAATGGAAGGATTAATTTCTAATGTAACTCACAGAAAGACAGCTGCAAATCACCAAATGTTTAACAATTCTTAATAAACAAAAATAAATCTGGTATAAAGCTGCTTACTAATAAGCAATTTTTGTGCACACAGCCGCAGTTTTGTATAGGATACTGCAGGCGTAGGCAACTCCAGGCCTCGAGTGCCGGTGTCCTGCAGGTTTTAGATGTGTCCTTGATCCAATACAGCTGATTCGAATTGCTAAATGACCTACTCAACATGTCTTGAAATTCTGCAGAGGCCTGGTAATGAACTAATCATTTGATTCAGGTGTGTTGACCCAGGGTGAGATCTAAAACCTGCAGGACACCGGCCCTCGAGGCCTGGAGTTGCCTACCCCTGGGATGCTGTATAATGATTGGTTTGTATTTTCTCCACTGTACTAGATCAGTTTCAGCTTAGATATTTCTACTAAAAACATACGTCTAAGGTTATGTTACTCTTGACTTTCACTGTTTGTTTTTTTTGCATTCCCAATCAAAATTTTTCAAGAGAATAATTCTCTAGAGATAAACCATTTTGCTTTCCTTTTTTTATTTATTTTTTTTATATTACTGCATTGAACTGTCAGCTGGAATACAAAACAATATTGATAAAACCAACTGTAAAAAAGAATATAAAGAAGACAATCCATTAAGACTGGTCTTTGGGTTGAAAGAAACAGCGTGTGATCACCTAGCCTCTTTGCAAAAGAGATTACCCCATGTAGTGAACATGGAATACAGAATTAGAGGACCTTCGATCAGCCCATCAGGGGAACATGTGATGAATCAAACATTACATTGCTCTGGAATTGAGGTATGCTAAGACCATTTGCCTTAGGGCATGGAAGGTAAAAAACAAACACATGAAGGGTATATAGCAGAAAGATAGAGAGGAGAGAAAGTGAGAAACCTGAACACAAGAAGAAAAAAAAAAAAGAGAAGAGAGCGGGAGCAGAGGCTGCATTGCAATGAGTCTAAAGAAGGTAATAGAATCTCCAGAGGACCAAAAGGAAAGATTAACAAGAAGAGGCCAAGGATTGGAAAGTATTAGAACTAACTGCAGGGAGAGAGGCGGTGTAGGAGACAGAGAAACACAGGCAGGCAGAAGGTCAGAGGAATAGAAAAGGAAAGGAGAGGGTAACAGTAGTTGACAGTCCCACAGGCAGCAGCCCTGGTTAACGATTGATTGCTTCTCTAATTAGCCTTTTCCAGAGTGCAGACGAACATCACAGTGACTACTTTATCATGCTGAGAGGATCTTTGCGGACATGTGAATAGACAGGTCCCCCAGCGGTTGGCTCTCTTCATTCAACATGAGCCTCCTGGGAGAAGCCGATGTATATCTTTTTATAGCTTCAACCAACATAAGAGGCTTTCAAATAAATGTAGCTGGTACTGGCATCCACTTGTTTGAATAAAGACACTGTGTACCGCTTGTCATATTATATTATCCCGTATTTTTCATTTGCTTCAGTACACATATTTTTGAATCTTTATGTACATATTTCACAGAATCCCACATCTCTAAATGTTAATTTCATTTTTACTCATCATGTTATGTTCTTAAATACACCTACAAGTAACAACTTTCTGAATATGTGATTACCCTCACTGAACACTAAGAAGCTTATTCCATAGATTTACATACCTTTGGGAAATTGGTGAAAACAGATATTGTAAAATAAAAAAAGGGTCTAATATTATGTTGTTCTTCCTGCCTGATTTGGATTCGGGATGAAGCAATTGCATACTAAATTTTCATGCTCTTATCTCAGAGAGTAAGTAAAAGAACAAATTTGAAATCCCCAATATGCAGCCAGCCAGTGGTTGAAGAAACAGACCCCAGGGCTGTGGGACTTGAAAAAAATGCTATTTAGTATAATTTAATTAAAATAGTTTTGGCTGTGAAATCTTAATGTTAAGATTAAGACGGTGCATATGTATAACATGCTGAACTGACTAATCCGTGAACTCAGGGGCATACTTAATGCTATCACAGTCTTCATACTAGTTCACATAATTAAAATGTGAAAAAAAAGCCAAACCGATACTGAATATGCAAGCCTCTTTTTTTTATATATATATATATATTGCTAGGAAAGGACCTGAGTACATTCCTTAGCTGATGGCTCTAGAATTTGAAAGAAAATGACATGACTAAAGCATATACCTGTGTACAACATAAAATGCAGAAACAACAGAAAAAAAAAACAGGCATGAAAATGTAGAAATGAACATAATGAGAATATGGAGACAAAGGAAAAGTCAGAACACTGTGGACTGAGAAGTAACCTGCTCACTGAGCTCAGCAGTGTTTGGACTGTTTGAGTTCAGTTGGCTTGTCTGCTGAATGTCTGCTGCTACGTTTGGTTTACTTGCAGCATTTCCAGCACAATTCATACTTGTTGAGTTGATTTGGACTTCAGAGCTGGAGTTGTTTGCTTTTGGCATGCTCTGCTCCTCACTGGTGTCAGAGCTTTGCAGTTTGTTAGTACACTCTGATTCCTCAGTCACTTGTGGTTTCGTGCTAAACTTGGGCATCTTGCAATTTTTGTCTACTTGGCTGTACAGGTTGGCAACAGACCTTTCTATGTCAGCTAGATTCTGGATGTTTTTCAGGATCCCTTTAAGCTCCTTCCTCCCACCGTCAGCTTGTGATGGTGAAAGCGGAGGAGGGTGTTTTCGTTCTGAAACAGGGCGAAGGGAAGACAAGGGCGGCAAAGAGGTTGGGATAAACTGAACGACTGGGCGTGGCTGATTGCTAGCAGGTGATAGAGATGGAGGTAGAGGTGGTGGGGGCGGAAGAGTGATGTGTTTATTGACAGGAGGAGGAGAAGAGGACTGAGACGTACATTCAGGTTTATGAAGGGAGGAAAGTGAAGGTGGAGGAGGCGGAGGGCTTGAGGGAGGAGGTGTGGGCGGGGAAGGTGGATATGGCTGCTGCTGCAGTGGAGGAGAAGGCGGTGGATTTTCTGGTGGGTCAGGTATGATCTCCACAGTGATCTGGCATGGCTCCTCTGTCATATATTTGGAGATGCCAGAGCTAAACGTCTTGAGAATAGGCAGAGTTGATTTCTGGCTAGCCAGGGGGAGTGACTCATCTCCCCGGGTAATGGTAATGCTGGTGGGCACATCTCTGCCCACAGACATTGGACTGTAGGGGTAATCCATGATGGATAGCAGAGCCTCTGAGGTCAGCTCCAGCATGTCATCACTGTCTCTATCCCTGACAAGGATGGAAGAAAGGGAGCCTGCGGGTGCTCTATTTTGCTTGAGGGTTTGCTCCTGGAAGGCCCGATGCTCAAACTGGCTGGCCTGCTCGCGGAATGACAACTTGGTCTCTGCGCTGCCACTCGCGTGAAGTATGTCTGAACTCGCTGGCCTTTGCTCGCCACTCATGCCTGCCTGGAGTATCTGCAGCTCCCATTTGGCTGGGTCTGTAAGAGCCTGTCTCCTTGGTACCTCATAGCCATGCTGTCCTCCATGAATGCGAGCAGGCATTGACCAGACGAACCCTGACCCTGCTGTGTGGGGAGGAGAAAAGGAGAACCGCTTTTCAGATGGGCTCTCCCCTCGTGCGTCAGGACTGCAGAGAGGAGTGTTATCATCATAGACAGGGTTGTGGGTGGTGAGTGGGTTGTGGTCAGAGAGGAAGGTCACGTTGCTCTCTGACTTGGGTAAGTTGACATGGAGTGCTCCGTTGCTGCGGGCTGCAATGGCACGACAGGCAAAGGTGCTAAGAATCCTCTGGTTGTCAGCCTCCTCAATGACAGACTTTTTAGCCCTGCCCCGGCAAAAGATGGAGGTGAAGAAGAAAAAGACTTGAAACAGATAAAGACTGATAGCTTTGGGCTGAATAAAGCAAAGAAACAAAAGGTGAGGCAAAAGCAACTGTGTGAAAATATCTTGACAGACAATCTCTCATAGTACTGTGACTCAGATTTTTATAGTTAAGCAAACAAAGCAATTGTTTTATTGGTTTGGGTTTTGGATGATTAAATAAAGCATAAGTAACTAAAGCGCGTCTGCATTCTTAAGAAATTCTTAAGAAATCAAATAAACAACGATTTGAATAAACTTTGTAAACTTAAAGAAATTACAAATCAAATATTGAAATTGTGAAATTATTATGTCGAAATATATGAGCTCCAAAGTGTAAGCTCAGTAGCTAACATGAACCCATGCAGGATGCATTAGTGCAATCGGTCACAGCACTAAGAGACGTGGAGAGCAGTGAAACTAAGAGCAGCACAGTACAAAAGGAGACAACAGTCTAATGGGACGCAAGAGAGGACACATCTATGGCGATATCTTGTGAAATCCACTACCTCTAAACAAAGTAAGCCTTCTCTTTTTCCTCACAAGAATGAAGTACGTGCTTGAAAACCCACAAGGCCTTTCCACCCTTCATCAAGATCAATTACCAAAACAAACTATGCCACTTAAATTCCAGAATTTAAGTATATTAATTATGTGCATAAAAAAAAAAAAAAAAAAAAAAAAAAAAAGTGGGGGGT
>VUQG01045308.1:49806-71698 GCA_015106755.1 Etia nguti | reverse complement strand
AGGAGGGGTAACAAGGACATTTTTCTTGCAACATTTACACACAATACTGTTCATATTTATTGACCTCTGTCATGTTTTGGCATTACTTACTGCAGTCTGAATCCAGAGAGACAAGGGAATTGAAAATGAATGAGAAGATATAAACACAGACAGATGGTAAGAAGACTAAAGGAGAAATGTCAGAGGTGTTAATGAAAAATGAAAACATGGATGAAGCGTCGGCATGAGGGTATGGCAAGTTTCTGCATTTTAAGCTCAAATACCAGACTGACTAACTACTGTCTACATTTGACACCATGCTGCGTACATACAGTAAAATTTTGAGAGCTTTTGTTTTCCGCAGATGGAAATGTATAATTTTAACAATATGATTGTTTTTAAGTAAAACCCTTCTTTTTCCTGGTGCAAGGCGGAAAATAAGCCCCATGTACACAATTCTTAGCTACAGTACAATAATGCCCATAAACTTTACTTATGCTACAGAATCAAACGTTTCTACCTACATTTAAAAACTGTGGTGAGCATATTGCGGATGCTCTTTGTAGCTTAATGTTAGGTTTACATTTTCTTTTTTTTAAATGTAATAGTGACATTAGAAGCAGTATTCCTTGAACGTGCTGTAAATCAAAATTGCTAAGCCCATGAGCTCAGCAGTTTAAATTTAGTCTCATTTAATCTGCAAACATTAACATTTCATCACACATTTAGTGAAGGATTTAATATTAAAGCTGAAATTCGATTGCGCTGATGGCAAAACACTTTGGACCCAAGCTAGGGAAGCATTTAATGTAGGCTACCGCAGGTTACATTTTTAAAGGTAACTCGTGACAATCATTGAACTTGGACATTATTCTGTATTTGTTTCTATTTCTAGGAAACCATTTGCTTTTTTATGAACTTAAACACACTTTTACTTTAAGAGAGGGTCTTGCTAAAATGCATAGACACTCAACTAGAAACACATAGATAAGCTAAAATCTAGTCACCTGCTGTGCTGCACCATACGGTGCGGTTTGCAGACATCAAAAGTGGATCATAGTTACAGAGACAACAAGCAGAGAGATCCTTTGATGCAACTATTAATGTGTCTCAAGCAGTGTGGAGACTCCTGAGGTCAACATCCAGAGCAGCCAGTGGCCATTTCAGTAAAGAGGATTGATAGAGGGGTAATATTTTTTTCTGAGCTTGAATAAAACACTCACAGGAACAAACCTGCGAAGCCAGATGCAGCAGCATCTGATCATGGGGACTAGAAGAAATGCGTTGGATGGGAAAATACTTAGAGGACAAGCTTGACTCACATGCTGCTGTCGCCCAACTCTTCATAGAGGTTAGCAGTGGGAGCAGCTGCCGGAGCTGCTTTCCCTCCCGGTGGTAAAGCCATCTGAATCCTGGCAGTTTTGGCACACTCTGCTTGTCGCCTGCGCAAAGTGTTAATGTGGTTAAGAATAAACCAGACACATCACTTATGCATCAAGTCTCTACTATGAATTACCCATGTGTTTTGAGAAGTCATTCTCACCCCAGAAAGAGGAACACGAAGAGATATTCTAGATGCAAAATTCATCTCATCTTACAAGTTTTAGCAACGTCAAGCTTTTATATTATATAAAATGTCAGGAAAAACTCTCCAAAACCATTTTGCAGCAATTAACAGTGGTATTCATTTTTATTTAATTTATTCATTAAGGTTGGTCAAACAATTTTATTAAAATTTATCAAAACAAATAGCACTTGTCTTGTCTCACACTGCATTTTAGGCTGATTTGTTTTGTCATCTGCAGAGTAATAATATAATAACTAACTTCTTTTTGCTTGCAAGGGAACAGTCAATGCTGCTGCAGTCGTGCAAGTAAGATTTTAACAGCACTTTCATGGTTTTCAGCTATGTGCTAGATTATTCAAGGTTATTTCTTTTGAAATCCAGACTAAAAATTATGCAAATGCAGTATACTGTATGTGTAGGAAAAGTCATGATGAATGTGTATCCAGCAGAGTGACAAGTGTAACTATAATTTGTCTTTTGAATCTAATCAAATTTTCCACATTAAGAGAAACTTTTCAGCCAACAATGCACATTCAGTCCGTGACCTAGAAGACGAATCAGCCTTGCTCTGTACCCCTATGCTAGAGACACCTCAAAAGGTTGGCATTAGCTGACAAGCACTTTGTTCATCACATTTTCACAATATTCAACTCAACTTTAAATAACTAATAATGAAGATGAAAGAAAGTAGTGTCACATCCACACAGACACACACATCGAGCAATGAGCACCCACTTGTAAAACATGAGAAATTACTTACTCTTTGAACCTGATCGCGACATTTTTGATGCAGAGCAAAGGAGATGAAACAAGAAGAGAGAGAGATGGGGGACAAAAAAAGACATGAAATTACATAACTATAATTACATAATTTGGCATGAGTGGAACCTCACAATTTTGATGCTTTGAGGTATTTACCAGCCATTATCTAAACACAAAGTAAGTAACATTTTTATACTTCAAATTGCCGTTACGTATTCACAACTATATTCAGTTCCTCGACGTGAATGCGCAAATTGATGTCTTAAATAATATATTCATCCCCAAATTTAGACAACAATGAATTATGTTGACAAACACAAGTGAGAAAAATTAACTTTACCAGAGTAATGTCGCCACCAACAAAGCACCATCTGCTATGACAGTTTGTGTGTTAGGTCTACTGTCACCATCAATAGTTTTCTGCTGTGTGTTTGGTCTGTGCATTTGAATAAGTACAACCGCTCTACCCATCTGCCGTGAATAAATATTTCCCAAATATTACCGTTTACGGTACACTTGCAGCATACCAACATTTAGATAAGAACCTGGCTCTTGCCAAATGAGAGTTCAATAATCACACCAGTCTGAATGATGCTTCAAAGCAAAAAGCATCATATTTTTTGAGGATTGCACTGTGCGCGTCTAAGAGAGAGAGGGCACCGTCTGTTGTGCGTGTCGGGCAGAGATGATTAAGTAGCATGAAGACGCACTGTGACGGTCACAATTGGCTGTAGATGTTTGTCACAAATGAGTGTTAATTAATCTGCTTTCACACAGCATGAGCAGGGAGATTAGCCCAGCAGAGTGCGCAGTCAGCATGTCTGATGAGAGCGAGAGATACAGAGGAAGAGAGTGGGAACTGGGAGAGAGCGATAGAGAGACGCACAGACAAAAAGCTCAAACTAACGCAAGAAGTGCTCTCATTTTATCTTAAATATACTTTTCAGTGATGCTGTTTGCGGTTTCGCTGGCTCTGCTCTTACAAGCCACAGGAAACACGATATTAACAGTAAGCTACATTCCAACAATAACAATCTGATTCGTCTGTGCAGAGCAAACCTTTCAATAAAACCCAGAGTGACATGCAATATCTCTTAAGACAATGACCTGCTAAATTAAAATTTATTCGCTGACATCCAGTTAAAGATGATTAATCAATCACAGAGCCCAGTGATTATTATATGAATACTGACTGTTTGTAGGTGACCATGACGATGAGAATGGCAGGGATGCAGCAAAGGATAATGATGATTGCCAGGGCCAGGAGGGCACCCTCTGTGTAGCCGACAGCCTGGGCAGCCTTCTTCACACTGGCCACAATATCTGGGGAGCGAATCTCAAGAATGCGGCCACCTTCACCCAGGTATGGTTGAAACTCCTTATTGATTTCCAGCACGTTCCCATCGAGAAATCTGCGTTCCACATACATAATGTGAACACAAAAAAGACACTTACTTTGTAATCAATGTCAATGTAAAGAGAATACGATGAATGTTTTTTATTAAATATTATGAAAAATGTGTCAAAAGGCAATATATTAGAATTCCTCAACATAAAGCATGATGATGAATCATCTGAATCTGCAGCTGTTTTACTTCTTAACAGGCTTTGTAGCAAGTTTATACTCTTTTACACATTATTTTTTTGCCACAGCAGTCCCCTGCTTACAGAGGACAGCTCTAATTACTCACTGTAGGTAGTTTACAGCTAAAGGAACATCTTTTCTAAAGAATGTGTTAGCTTTTTAGCTCAGAGAGTAAATACTGAACAGAAGACATGAATCACACTGATCATAATAATTAACATTAGTGCAAATGAAAAGGAATTATAATACTAAATATAGACTTGTGTCAATTCGCACTTCTTTTTCTGCATAAACGAATGGCAGTATATGCATCAATATTTTCAAAAAAAATTACATGCATACAAAACAATTAATTCGCCGATGATGCAATGTTACTTTGCAAAACAAGCCATTCCACAAAGAATAAGCGTACAGACATATGTAACCACCATCACTTTTGTTTTTCTATACGTGAGTAGACATGTAGGTTATTAATTGGAATCTGTGGCAGTCTGTACTCTAGAAGACTGTGACAAGTGGGAATAGGTGGAATACGACATAATGCACTGATCCACTTACAATGTTGTATTTCTCCCTCTCCTCATGTGATCTGGCTATATGACATACAATTACCCCGCAACATTGTCAGACATGCGCTGCATGCATTAAAAACCCATCTCCCCTAATCTAAATTACTTTTTCTGACAGTATCTGTATCTAAGGAAGTGGATCTTATTAAAGCAAGGATGTAGCAGACCTCTTTTAAAATGAGCTTGTAAGTCTTAAAAGCTAGAAGTACCAAGATGTAAAGTAATTTAGGTTGAAAAAAAAAATAATAATCAGATTTTATTACATGTGCCACCTTACGTGAAATGATGTGGTGCTCCTCTGACAGTGGAGGGCACAAAGGTGTTTATAGATTAATTTACTACCACGCTGTTTAAAGAAATGTGGAAATACTTTACAAAATATAAAATCATACTTTGCAAACAATGAATACTACTTTTTAAATTAAATATAGTACAAAAACATCATGTTTAATGTATAAAACTGTTTACTTTTTTAATGCACGATTATTTTGAATTTAATGCCGAGGACACCCTTTTAAAAGTCGGTGCAGGATCGTGTTTTCCACTGTGTTACATCAATTCTCCTTTTAAGAATTTGTGACCAGAGGAAACCAATTAAGTTTTCCGATTCCTGCTTGATATAGGATTTCTATTGCCCAATAGTCTGGGCCTCCATAGCCACATTTTCCCTTTCAGAATTTAGGGCAGTCTGGATTGCACGAAGGTACTATTTTTAATTATATATTGTGTTTAAATAACTTACAAATCATTGAACTCTGTTTTTGCAGAGGACGGTTCCAGGCTGCTAAGCATAAGGTACACGGATGCAATTTAATCAAGAGTGGAAGCAAGAACTCAGAATGGGCATGCTCTCATATGCTGGTCAAGTTTATTAAGATCTGTTGCTGATCAGTTCAACAGAAGGGATGGGAAACATCAAAACAGTGAGTGAAACACTTTCCTGAGGTGCCAGGAAAGAAGGCCAAGGTCTTCTTTCCTCTGATAGGATGACAAAGTGTCTTGTACTTATTTCTACTGTGGTGCTGTGTGCCTCTTTGGTGTTTAGGCACACTCTCTGGCAGACCGTGGGCACTCTCTAGCTTTATGTCCGGAAATAAAAGGAATAAAATGTATTGCTGGCATATCTCCCAGCCCTCAGATCAGTCTTTGAGGTACTGCAATGATGGGTGGATGGACTGATTGAAATATTCCCTGCTCCAGTCTCACTTTGTCCCTCTATGACCTCATTGCTTCCTTTCTCCCTTGTATCTTCCACTTTCCTATGACATATTCGGTTGCAGTGCACCAGCAGCATAATCAAAGTCTTTTAAAGAAAATAGAGGCAGTGACGTGGAGATGCTGTAGAGAAGGAAGCTAAGGGGAGTCTGAAAAATACATATTTGCTGACTCACTGTTTGAACAGAGGGTAAAAAGAGGCAGCAGGGAAAACATGCAGCACAGCGGGGACATTAGGACATCAATTTAAACCAAATGGTGGACTGGACTTCTTGTAACAAAATTCACCCACTCACTTGAAAAGCTCCTGACGTGAAATGGCCCTGTTCGTGAGGGGGTCAATGGCGTATACCATCAGGTCCGACTTAGAGTAGTCTTCTAACTCAAAGCCATCACCATGGCGACGTGGCCCGATAGCCTCTACAATCACCTTGGCACCTGGAATCTGGTCCTGGACGTGGCGCTCCAGAATACTGAGATGCACACAGATAAAACTTTGTATCCTATACTTTACATAGTATAAATACTATATGTGCGCATACATACACAAACATTTTATACACTTAAAAAATGAATTATAGAAGGTAAAATCCAGGTTCAAACCATTTCTAATGCCCAAAAGCAATATGACAGCCACCAAGCTTAAGTACTCCAATCTGGCAGTGATTGTCCCATTGGGCAGCAGTTTGCCTCTCCACATTGGGCTCTTGGCAAAGTAAGGCTCTGATAATCCTTTTCAGGCAGGGAAAAATCCACACCTCAAATTACAGCCAATAAAGGAAAGCCTTGCCGTCTGCCTTTGCCAAGGTAGATAAACAGTTTGAGCACTCAGGTAAAATGGCCCTGGATCATCATCAGCGCTGTGCAAAATCTCAAATGGCATCACTGAAAAGAGCGTAACACAACTAATGTCTCTGTTTTTCAGCCTAAAGAGCTGTGTCACTTCTGTGAGAAAGACACAGTAAGCTCTTGAAAAACAGCTATTAACACCCATTTGCCTTTCAGATTGACTAATTAAGCTAAACACTGTGCCCTAAGAGCGGTAAAAAGATGCTTCATGAATCTCTATCATTAATTAATCTAAACTGGGAGAACCGACTCTAGAGGACAGACTCATCTGTCTAATTGGCCCATCCATGATCTTAATTGATCGGTCAATGTTTACTTTACACAAAAAAACCCTACACAGTTTTTATGTAATATCCATCTTTACTAGTGCATATTTGCTTTTATTAACTGTTCAACCAACTGACTCATATACATCACTCTAGTCCTTACATTTTTAATGGAAAATAAAGTTCGGCCTTGAGCCTTATGTCGCAATAGACAAAACTCTGCACAAAAAGCTGAATTTTCTTTTCTGTGCTAGTTTTAGCTGGGAAATCTTTTAAAGAAAATAATTTTAGATGAGAAAATAATAGGTTGCATAGTTGAGATTAAAAGAAAAAATATTACAAAGGACATTTGATGAAAGGAATACTTCATCTTACGCAGGATCTTGCATGGAAAAGAAAAATCAGTGCGTTATGCACACACATTTTTTTCA
The DNA here is from genome assembly GCA_015106755.1 of Etia nguti. Classification (NCBI taxonomy): domain Eukaryota; kingdom Metazoa; phylum Chordata; class Actinopteri; order Cichliformes; family Cichlidae; genus Etia; species Etia nguti. The sequence goes on along the minus strand of VUQG01045308.1, from coordinate 64,475 downwards.
TTTAGATTTGATTCTTGGGGGGTTTTTTTATTTTACTTTTATATTTAATGAAATGTGAGCTGTGTCCTACCTAATGAGCTCTTCCTTCTTCTCTTCCACTAAAGTGGGTGGGACAGTGGACACAACAACCTGCATGTCCAATGCGTTGACCACAGAAACCTGGGAAAAAGTGTGAGATAGAGGGAAAGACAGAAGAGAAAGATAAAAAAAGTTTAAATATATGCCCCAGACAAGTGTGTATAAGCCAGCTATTGACACATCCTACCGCATGTTTGGTCAAATCATTGAAATGCTTCTTTAGGTGGACCCACTAATTGCCAGCTTGTAACGGTGCCATGTGGCAAACTTAAGAGCAGAGTTAAGTGCATAGGCAACAGCCTCTGTGCTCTGAAGCCAAATATCCCATGTGGCTCCTGTGAAATTAGGTTTCCCCTTGAAAATTAACAAGCACCACAGTTAAGCACTCACTGGTCTCTCATATACAGCCAATGTCCCACACCCTCCTTCTGTCTCGTTAGAGGCTTGTTAGCTAGACATATTTCACTGCAATAAAAAAATAAGCTTGGCCACACTCAGGAAAGATAAGCATTGAACTGGGGGCAAAGCTGAGCCCAAACACAGCAGGGGCATGCCTAAATTAGTGGGAAACAGACATGCACTCAGAGAAAGACACAGACATATATTTAGATGAACGCGCACGCAGGGAGAAGTGCATAATGTTTGCAGAGCTAATACTCATGGATAAAAGAAAGACTTTAATTGGATCATCAGCTAGTGGCAGAGGCCACATATCGGGGTGTGTTGTACCTCCCGTGAATAATTCAATAGACTGGAACCAAAACATTTAATACTCAACAGAAATAAAAACAAAGCAAAACAAAACAAAAGACAGGGATCATCATGTAAGATCATAAACCACAAGGTATTACGAAGGGAAGCTTTGCACAAAACAAATCAAACTCGCTCTCACGTATTAACATAATTTCTGAGGCTGTTTCTTAAGGCAAGATCTTTTTTTTAGAAACTGACTGATTTGTTGTGAAAAGAATCATAAATACCTACAGATTAGATTCACAAAGTCTCATGTTATATGCTTTTATACATTGATGTGGACATTAACAACACAGAAATATAATATTCCAGGCACACTGATCTCAAACCAGAAAAAAACACATCTGAAAAAAGTATCTATAAAACTTATTTTTAATATCACTTTAGAAACTCTTTTACTGAATATGTTTCTGCATCTTTTTATTTGAGGATGACATTACAGCCTCCCACAGCAACACATATTTATCAGTATTTCTTTTATGTATACTTCACGGGTTCTCAATTGGGCTGATGTCAGGAGATGATGGAGGCCCAGGCAATGATTTTTTTCCTTTTGTGTGCCTCCCTTGGTGGTTTGGCATTAGGCTCTGTCCGATACTGTATCAAGAGTTTTTTGGGACTTGATCCCTCGCTTGTAATACTGATAACTAATTTGACCTCGACTTTCCTTAATATGCCCTTAGCACTACTTGTCGGTGCTCTAAATCCCCCACAAATCTTTTCACGCTTCAGTCATCTTTCTTCACCTTTCAAAAAATATCAATGGTTCTCATGCTTCTGGCAAAACACAGAACTCCTGCTTTTTTCTTTAGAAAGATTTCTCTTTCTTCAAATACTGCATGACAGATGTGACTCGCTTATTAATCTGATACAACCTCTTTAAGTAGTCTTAATGAAGACCCTCTAATGCAGCGAAGTAATTAACAACGCTGAGATTCATACAGTGATGCAAAAGAGATGAGAAACAGAACAGGCAGATAAATGAAAACCTTATTATGCTGAAATCATACTAAAATGTCTAATTTGATATGAAACAAAGTACACATTCAAGGCATACTCCAGTAATTTCATATTGTCCTTTGATATAGTCCCAGGACTTCAGAGAGGAAAAAAATGTTTAAAATCTGTGTAGCTCTTATGGGTCTGGCTCCTAAACAATAGAGATTATACTTCCTCTAATGATCTTGCAAATCACATGAAATAATTATGATGCATTTTCAGTTTGGCACAACACCCACTGTGGAAAACAAACAAACTGCAACTTTTTACACTGTAAAAAGTTTAAACAGATTTTAACTTTTTAAACAGATTAAACAAATAAACTCTAAAGTGTTCAATTAGCAAGCTTTAGATATGGTGGCAGGTGGATTGTCTAAGCTCAAAGCCCAATTCTCCCTGCTTTTTACAGTCTTTTTGCTTGTTGTAGTTTAATATACTACATATGATACGCAGTCAAAAGTAGTTTTATTTTAATTGAAATCCTGCCAAAAGCCTACATGGATCTTTCTCAAAATGTTAAACATTTGCACTCACAAAACCAACATCTAATATTACGATGATTCTGAAAAGAAAAGAAAAGAAAACAAAGAAATTCCACAACAGTCTGCAAAGTTTGCACTTCCTTGTGACTACTAACTGCACTGGAAAATTTTTGGCACAGCCATTCAATAAGGCTTTTCTGTATTAATGAATTTTAGACAGTTAATGTACTCTCTGCACAAATATGATGCTGTGGAAGCCACACAAAACGCAACCAATAAGCCTCTGCCGTGCCAGTGACATGCAACTCAAAGATTAGCAGGGAATCCTATATTTATCACTACATCCCTACATCATATGGAAAGCATCATATGGATACTTACCACCACCTCAGCGCTGCTGCTAAGACCTTTTCCATAGTTATCAGTGGCAATAACCTCGAACTTGAAGTAGGATCTGCGCATGTTCCGAAACATGATGGCCGACTTGACGATACCTGTGTAGGTCTCAATGACAAAGCTGTCCTGGCCCTCTGGTGTGGGTGGGATGATGAGGCGGTATGCCATGGCACTGTAATTCCCAGTGTCCTTATCGGTGGCCTGTAATACACGACACAAAATAATGTAGGAAATATTAAAAGTTTAAGGTCATCAAAAAGAGAACATACTAATCAAGTCTTTCAAAAAAAAAAAGAAAAGGCAATTGTATCTGAATACATCTGAAGCCCCAGTCACTACAAAAAACGTGCATTCCCTGACAGAAACCAACTAGTGAAGGAAAATTTGAAGTTTACTTGTTGGTTGGATTGCGGGTTGCCAGAGGCCACCAACCTAGGTCTCTAGACCTCTGTGAAAGTGGCTTAGGCTACAATCACACTAGGGAAAGTTATTGTGACCATGTGAGATCAACTTGCAATCTATGTCTTCAAAGACAGGAAGCAGGTCTGAGACCACTCGCAGTCAAGTTGCCATCTTCAAACGGACTTAAAACAAGGACAGATGGCAATAAGACGGAGTCAGTCCACTATCAGCTTGCATGTAAGCATCATGTTGGCACTTACAAGCAATCTGTTTCCGATTAACTGTGATAACTCTCAAATCTGTTGTCTCTTTCAAATCTCTTGCCATCTACATCAAAAGTGTAGCACTGTACTGGAGTCAGGGGCAGACTCGCCACCTGGGGATCGCTCAGAATCCATCACAACTCTCTCAGCCACAGATTGGGTCAGATCCAAGTTGGACAAATTTATATTTTTCACATTAATAAACAAAACAGGCAGGTAGGTCATTTAATTAATGACCAGCATTCTATCAAGACCAGAGCGAATAGGACACCAAAAAAGTGCTGATTTAACCTAAAAAGCGGGCTGAGGTGCATTAGTTTTTCTTTTATTCCTCAGTTATTCTGCAGCCGTGTGACAAATCAAAACATAAACTGATCTTTTTTTTTTTTAAATATTCATTTTATTCAGTAAGTTTTTAAAATATGTTTGGACAACATTCATAGATACCCATTTTACTGCCATTGGCAGATTCTATTAATAATTCAGTGAACACACCAAAAAAGAAAATTTAACAAATGGTATAAGAGTGGAGCTCTTCATTTATGTTGATCTACTGGGGGATTTGTTTATAATTTTATTCCAAGCAGGTGTTCTCTAAAGTAGCTGACAAGAGAGAAAAGAGGTGCAGCTGGAGGCTCGTAAGTTATCTCCCCTTCATGTGGTTTGTTTCAAGCTGCCACAGCTTTACCCATTGTTATCCACTGTAAAAGGCTAAAGAGATGGCGAGGATTCCTGCCAAATCTGCGTAGTCTTAACAGTTTTTGAATGATTTCTGTAAAACACCTGCAACTACATTTATGAGCTTTTATGTCACGTTATTACCTGTAAGCTGATATGTAAAGCGTATTAGAAAAGACTTGCTTATTCACACATCCAGCAGCTACAGATAAAAATTACTGTTGATTTGGTGCAGTGCTTCTGGCCACCTGACAAATCCCAGTCGCAACTTTCTTTTTGATTAGGTTTCTACAGAAAAATTTGCTCACTGATGGAAATATCTGGCTCTTCAGCTGCTAAGCGATAGGTTCCACTATGTTTACCAGCTTGTAGCTAACACTCCGTCTGCCATTTGGTGCTGTATACAGTGATGTTTTTTGCTCAAAACAGCTGCCTGCTTTGGTCAAAATGATCCTGCGAGAGTAGTTAGATTGAATCAAACTACTAAATCTGTAGCTAGACAGCGAAACAGTGAACTGGAACGCACTATAAAGCTCCATAAAGCAGAGGGGAGCTGCAGAGGCAGGTGGTAATTCATCACTATGAGCAATACCTAACATCAGAGTTTTGATACATCATATTGATACTTAAATCAAAATTCTGAACTGTATTACATTTTAGTAATGACTGTTTCCTGTTTGGGTGATCTAGGAGTAATGATAAGAACAGTTCTAAAATCAAAATAAAACCCCCAAAATAATATGTGATTCTCACAATCGTCCAATGCATCGAGATTATAATATATGAATCTTGTCAAAGCATTTTATCGAGACACAACAACAGAATTCGCCCATCGACCTCTGAGGCATATGTTCTGATTGGAGACTGAGCTTACAGGCAGGCATCAATTTTCACAGTACTTGTCTTGGGAAAGTGACACTGATAAATAGGAGCAATCTCCTTTTTTTTGCAGCAATTCGCACAGGAGAGGGTTGGAGCTGGGGGGGCAAGGTCCCAATGGAAGGACTGCATAAATCAACAGAGTGAGATATCCTCACTGGACAAAATTTGGCCGAATATACTTTATTTGAGCATCATTTATGCATGCTAAAGGTTTTATGGACATGGAAAAACTTTCAGAGATGTTTGTTTCCAAGCTGCCATGAGACAGCAAAGGAAAAATATATGGACCCTGATAGCTAGGTCAATATTAAAAACCTGTCATAATACCAAATATGGACTTATAAAGCAGCCTTGAGAGCTCAAGGCATTCCCCCTTTTTTCCCCCTTATTTGCTTACAGTCTAGGAGGGAGTGAGTGTCACTTTTTTTGGCAACCTCTGAATCCTAAATAGTAAATACCATTACTACTACTACTACTATCTACTCTGTAACATTTACATACTCCTAAAATTACACTTCACAAATAAAGCAAACCTGCCTGATACTGGAAAATTCATCTACTTACATAAAAATGTCTGCCAGTTAGTTGGTGTAACTCTTTTTTTTATTATTATATTATGTTACTGTTTCTGGAAAGAGTCTATCAGCAGAAGGTCAGGAGTGTCATAAATTTGTTATTACTTTTAAATATTATCCCGAGGGAGCGTAAGAGGGAATGAACTTTCTGAAATAATGTTTCACACCAGCAATATTCCAAAGAATCATGGGCCTCCGGGGGAATCTGTTGTGGTCTATGAAAGTTTGAGAAACTATATTTCTTTTTTCATTTTTTTCACATTTTAGTAGTAGATAAAAATAATCCAATTAAGAAATTGGACTAAAATATTACACTAAGCCATTTTTCAATGAAGAAAAAGATCTATTATTAGGGAAAAATGTATGTGAGCCTCTCAGATTGCCAGTTATTTTCAAGATAAAGTCAGAACCATGTGTTCAGTCAATGGAATGAGAATCAGGTATCAGTGGGCGCCCTACTGCTTTTATTTAGGCAACAAAACCACACATCTGAGCCAGTGAATAATAAGATAGATGATATTCACAAGGACCTCAAAGAAGAATTGCCAATGTTCACAAGGTTGGAAAAGGTCTCAGGGTTTTTCTTACATTGCCTAATTTTCATGTTTGTCAGCCCACCATCAGGAGAACCCTAAACAACAAAGGCAGGGCTACAATGCAAAAACGATGTTCCCTGTCTCTCTTCAGTTTGCACATCATATGGAGAAAGCCAAAAGCCTGTTAAGAATGATGTTTTGTGCAGGGATGAAACCAAAATAGAAGTTTTTGGTTTAAATGACAAGCACTGTGCTTGGAGAAAAGAAAATGCTGCATTCCAGCAACCGCGCTATAGCTTTCATGCTATGAAAGACGGTGGCGCGTTTACATAGTCTCGAGAATTCTAAAGAGTTCACAAACTTGCATGTTGGTGTCAATTACAAGTTAATCAAGAGGCAGAAAAGACTGAGATAAAGCTGTACTGTTCATGTGTTTTATGGAAATCCACATTTTTCGAAATTTGAAAGCTGCAATAATTCCCATCCCTGCCTGAGGTCTCAGTTTGTACTTTACCACTACCTGCCTACATCTAACCCTTACAGTGTATTTTGCAAGATTTCCTTTTTTTTCCCCACTCCCTCAGTCTTCTATGGGCTTCAGTTTGGTTCCTTTTTTACACCAGAAGGAGAGCCCGGAAAAACGCTTCCTGCAAGGCAATTATCAATATAAAACCCTGGGAGCACAGCAGAGTGCAGACCTTGCCTTTTTCTCGCTATGAAGATTTCTCATTTTTGGTCCAGCACCTGCAAAAAAAGTCTTTAGATGTGCATACCTTTTCTGCTTGTACCCACAAATACAAGTGCACATACTGTATAACATTCAAGATTATACAGGCTACTGAAAAATATATTATGTCTTAAAGGACATAAGTCATTTAAGGGCATATATGCCTTTTTTTTAATGCACTTTTATGTAAAAAGCAAGTGTGAGATCACAGATATAATATTACTACTACTACTATAACTATTACTACTAGTACTGATGATAATACATTTTTGCAAGTAATGCATGAGGTAGCTCTTTAAAAACTCTGTGGACAAACACAATCCTAAATGCACCATCATACCCACAATGTAGAGCATAAAGAGTATTTTACACAATGAAAAAGTGAAATCTTCTTGGTACAACAGGCTGACATTCAGCGGGATGTCCAGCCATGCATCTGAGAACATACTGAGATTACACTGCTCAGCTTACTCTGATCCCAGCTGTCTGTGGAAAGGCAAACAGTCGGGGGAGCGAAACTGACAAAGAGGTGTTGCAAGCAACAGGGGAGGAGACCAAACTGTGCTGCACAGAGCAAAAATTGCCACACCACGGCTGCAGGGTAAGTGTAACAAAAAGTCAGAGTCTTTAGTTTTTATACAAAAGCAGCAAAAACAACAACGACAACGACAACAAAAAACAAACAAAAAACAGCTAATTGTTTTCTTACCACTATCTTGAGCACTGAGCTGAAGATCTTAGTGTCTTCTGTCACGCCGCCTATGTAGAGCTTCCTGGAGAAGACAGGAGGGTGGTCGTTTTCATCCCGAACCTCAATGAACACCTTGGCTGTGTTAGCTGCAATAAATGACACCAGAAGGATTTCAAGTCCCGTTTAAGCTCTTTTATTTGGCTAGCAAAGGGTAAGCTCTATCTCCACTTTTCTTAGTTTATGCAGGGCTCACCTTGCATACTTAAGTGCACCTACTTTATTCATGCTTCCCCTGACCCAGGTTAGCACCACCCTTACAAAAGTAGAGTCGGGACATGCAAGCTTAGAACGTTTATGTAATCAAAATAAAGTAGACACAGCTCATTTGATTATTGGAACTGGCGTTGCCCAATTTGTCTTCAAAACTGGCATGTCATAATAATTTTTCATGGACATCAGCTGGTCTAGAACTTCAAAAGACTTTAAGGTTTGAAGGCCTGAAATAATTTCCAGAATATTTTAAAAGTTATTTATCACTGAAACCATCACACAGTGTCAACAAAGTTGTTTTTTTTCCTTTCCTTCTCCGTAATCGACACCACTGGATCGCTCTCACAGCAGGTATGTATTTTTCCCTTATTTGAGGAACGAGTCTTTGACCCCTTTAGTTTTATTTTGAAATTGATGCACCTACCTTTTGACTGACTGAAAATATTTTTATGCGGGCATATTCCCCTTCTTCTTGAATTTTGGAAAAAGCCCTCTTTATTTAGTAGTAATTTCAAGCTGCACTGCAATAACCTTTTGAAGTGGATTTGAATTGCATGCTGAAAAGAGAAACATGTTCCCTTATTACTGTCTCAGCCCCTTCCAACAAAACAGCGCGAGAAGCTATTTTGGCAAAGCCGACAACTTTGAGCCAATAATGAGGAGGTTAATTTTGTTTTGATTGCAGCAAATATTCAGCATGGGGAAAAACTGAGTCTGAAGGATGTTGATGACTTCTCTCTCACTGCCCCCATAAGCAGATCAGGAAAACAACTGAGCCATTTTGCATTCTGTTTACCAACCAATAAGCAATAACACTCACACACTGAGTGGAAAATTGCTCTGTTAAATAATAAAAATTGATGATGAAATCTTAACTTCGAAACCATTATTTTTAAATGGGGTCTACCTTGTTGAGAAGTTTATTCTTCCTACAACTTGGTGCATAAAAATGCCATCAATAAAAGCCAGTGGAAGCTTAAGAGGCAAGCATTTTGCACATTATTGGGAATAATAATTTGAAGGGCAGCCAATAATCAAGCTGCAAGAGGGTCCCTGGAGTTACAGGAAATACTGTGAGAGGCAAGGAGGCATAAAATTGCGCATAATACTAAATTTGCTGGTTAAGTGGCCTTTTTGTGAGGCTTCTGAAATATTTATTCTGTCCATTTAAAAAGAAATACACATGTACAGAGTATTTCATCCGCCTAATTTGTCATAGTTACACCTTTGCAATGTACAGCATAAATATGAAGAGCAGAAAAAAATCAAGACTGCACGTAAAAAAGGTAAAAAGGTAAAAAAAAATATGCAGTGTCAAGGACCATTTTTCTTCTAGATAAAAAAAAAGAAAAAGTAAAGCCATGTGGCATTGGTGCTAAGGATGCACCAGGGGAATTGGACAAACAAAACACAGCACATCAAATTATAGGGACAAAAGCTGTAGTGTGAGACATCGCCGGAGGACTCGAGGGAACGGGGAAAGAGGTCTGCAGAGTTTCTCTCTCCTCCCGCTCTTTGCAGAAAATGGCCATCCTCCATCAGCACATAAAAACATAAATATAGTCTCTCTGGCTCACACTCTGGACACTCATAAAGATGCATGAACAAAACAAACCTATTATGAGAAGAGGAGTGCTTCTAAGCCCGTCTAGGTTTGAGTGCATTATTATTTAGAAAACATGTAAGTAAAAATTGTCTTAGTCTGGGTTATTATATTTGTATGCATGCACGTGTGGATCCTGAACATTTGCATACATATGTAAGGTACTGGACCCTAAGAGGGTCACTGGTCCACTAATTGATAAAAACACATTAATGAGAAGGAAGCTGCTGCGCCTCACGGAGCCCTGCTCATTATAACAAGAGAAGTATGACGAGTGAGTGCACTCATTCAAAACGGGGTGCCTGCTTACAGCGTACTTGTAAGAGAAGCTCTCTTCTTTGTGGGTATGCAAGTGCTGATTACTTTTAATTATGGTCATTAGTATGTGAGAGACACAGTATGACAAAAAAAGAGCAGCAAACCATCTACTAAACCTTATTTATTGTTAGAACACTACCCATCATTATACAAAACATGAATGTCAGTAAACAGAGCCATAAACGAGCCTAATGATATTCCAGCTACAGCATGGCTATCAAAGAGAGAGCAGTCTCAAGTCTCCGGAGTTCTTTCAAACCTCCACAGTGACAGTGGAAGCATCCAGCAATTTATGCATATTTAAAAAACAGGCAATCAAACAATCATTTCCACTTCACACAGCAATGGTACGCTGGAGGTATTATTAAAGTTTTAACTTTTCTCTCAAGCAACTTCTGTCACTTTTCATGAGTTCTGTCAAGAACAATAACACAAATGCCTGCCTACCTAAAATTACCATGTACACGGAATTCCTGGACAGAAAGGAAAGGCACTGGGATATAAAAGGAAGAAACTGTGACAATAGGTTTTTGCCACGTTTTCAAGAATCACCATTGCCAACCAACATATTGTGCATTTTATTTTTTTTCTAGTACGCTGAGGCCTTAAGAATGGGAACACGCACAAATTCCATTAAGTGAGAATTTGCCATGATTAATGTTTTCTCACCCACCCTTGTTATGTGGTGATTTGTCTAAATTAAGAGAAATGGCCTATTTTTTCCATCACTAGATCTTTTTGAGGAATTTTGACAAAACATTTTTAACAATTTGTGATATTACCGGACACTTACCTATAGTATGAATCATTTAAGCATAAAAATGGCACCTAACTTAAGAGATGAACCACTGTTGTGTTGATATGACAAACAGCTTAGCAAACAATCAATATTAAACCAATATTAAATTCTTTCTGTAGGTCTCTCTATAAACTTCAACTTCTTCAGAATTCTGCAGCTCGGGTCATAACTCGTACTCCCTTAAGAGACCATATTACCCCAATTCTTCAACAGCTTTACTGGCTGCCCATAGAAGCCAGGATAAACTTGAAAATCTTAGTTCTCAGATTTAAGTGCATCCATAACCTTGCCCCTCCTTATATCTGTGATTTTCTTCATATCACCACTGTTTCCCGCTCTCTCAGATCTTCATCTGCCACTCATCTTGTTGTTCCTTCTGCTCGTCTTATCACTATGGGGAACAGAGCTTTCAGTCGCTCTGCTCCTCGGCTCTGGAACTCACTTCCTTCAGTCTTAAGAAATATAGATTCTCTTCCCTTATTCGAGTCACAGCTCAAAACCTACTTGTTTAAACTGGCTTACTCGCTTTAATACAGATTTTACTTGTTGTCAAATCTTGTTTATTTGGTTTTTTTTTTGGTTTTTTTTTATTTGTTGTTTTTTGTATCTTAATTTATTTTAATCTATTTTAATCTACTGTTTTATTGATATCTCTTTCTCTTTGCAAGGTGACCTGGGGTTTAAGAAAGGTGCCCTCAAATAAAATGTATTATTATTATTACTATTACATTGCTACTAGCAGCCTGTCACAAAAACAGGCTGCCTCCCATTTCTTCAGTTCAATTTATGTAAAATGCCAAAGATAATGCAGTTTAATAGGCGTAAAATAGTATTTCTTCACCAACAAGGTGATTTGCAAATAGATATTAGCCGAAAATGTGGCATTTTTCTGCGTGGTGTGCGGTATGTTTTAATAAAAATAAAAATCTGAGGAAATTAGACAAACAGAGGACAAAAGAAAAAGTGGTCTTCAGAAATATTCTCAGTGGAAGGGTGGCTGTCAGGAGCCATTCTTAAAGAACTTGATGCACACGTTTCAGTAGACTCCTCTCATTCTCCTACCAAAATATAAAGAAAGATGTGTGGCTCACATCTTCTGCATAGTACTGTAAACATAAAGGATGAAAGGAAGCCATTATAGACTTTCTAATAATATAACCATAAATGGTCACAGTGAGGAATTTACAGTAATATCTAAGATAATGGATGAGTTCGTCCCTAAATTGGATAAGCAGGTGCGAAAATGGATGGATGGACCTAAAATACCATAATTTCAGTCCTGAGTTTAAACATAAACAATACAACACAACCTCCGCTGTGAGTGGCTTAAATGCTAACATTTCTTACTTTTAGAAGGCACACGGAGGTTGGACATGACAACCACCATTGAGTCGGCCTGGACCCTGAGGACATAGCTGGTCACGTTTTCATAATCCAGTGGTTTTGCTGTGGAGATGACGCCTGTCCTGTTGTTCACCTGAAAATGACCTGGAAACAAACAAGTGGTGTTTATGAAAAAGAGGAAAAACTACCCATAGATAACAGAGTAAACAGATTCACTGGTGAATTCTATAGTTTTTAATTTCTTGCAACCAAACGGTGATATGACCAGAACTATATGACTTATTTTTTTTACACAATTAACTACAAGAACTCTTGAGGTGCATGTGGACAAGCAACTATTGACTGAGGGTTCCTTCTATATACGTCTTCTATTTTTGGCTGACTGACCTGAGTCAGCCTCACACCTGTCTAGCCATTTTTCTCTCCATGAGTGTAATGATGCTCTTCAGACTTTGCCAACAAGTGTGAAAAGTGATCTACAGTTGCAAGTACACCAATACTGTCCTCTCTGACTCTACACAGACTTCTAAACAAACATGTAGATGCTTTTCACGGAGCATTTCAAAATCTAAATCTCATTTTCACATTAAATAAACTGGTTTTTTTGCACCTAAAGTGGAATTTATCACTTAGGGTCAAAATCACTGCATTGTATACTGTATAATCTGCAGGCCATACCTCGTTCATTTCCTGCAACAATGGAGTAGAAGATGGTTTGATTGATAGCAGCAGCAAGAATAATCCCCACTGAAGTGCCAATAGGAGCCAGCTCACTAACTGGAAGGAACCTGAGAAGACACCAAACACAATCATAAACCAAACAGTCTGCCCAACATAGCGGACCTAAATTCAGAATCACACCAAAAGTATAAAAACTGCATATAAAAGCAGCTACACAAAAGGTGCCAAAGGTGTGTATTTTGTCCATTTTACAGACTTTTATAACATTGTTGCAAGAGTTATTCCTTCCATGATGCTTCCAACAACCCACCTGCCAAATATCTTAAAAACCTAGTGTACCTAATGCGGGGTACTTAAATCAGATAGATATAAGAACCTCACATTTTTAAACACAGATTTATTTTGCACTGCTAAGGTGGTGGGAGGGTAAATCTGTGAGTGGATTCTTTTACGCTTGATCATTTATTCATTAATTCCTCAAATTCTTTGATATGTTGTTTCTTGAGTGAGTTTTACCAAAGCCCTTTAACCTTTAACTACAAGGAAACTGGATGGTTATCATGTAATAAGGCTTTTTTTTTTGTCGATATGCTACTCTTTTAACAGTTACGCGTGACTATCAGCCACACAAGTGTGTAATCATATCCAGCAGATATGATTGTCACCACTCTCCACAGAAATTACAGCTGCCTTAAATAGCAGGGAACCCTGTCGTAGCAGTGTGACGGTGAGGGATGATTGAAGACGATAATGTCATCACACTGCAACTCCCTCTTGTGATACTGTGTGTGCTTTCCCGCTTTTACTCTCATCTCTACATGTATGGTGTGTATGTGTTGCAGTTTTTATTCAAAGTTAGACTATTACTCACAGCAGCGGTAGGAAATCTGTGACAGTGTTTGTGGGAGTAATGCTCACAATAATCTCTGACTGTCATATTCTATTAAACAGAATATTTTCAGTCTGACTGAAAAACATGGATTGTCTACTATCGATGTTTATGACATGTAAAACACTTTTATTGCTTAGTCTTTTCTGACACCTCTGTTACCCGTAGAGGAAAAAAACCCAAACAAAAACAAAATGCAGCAAATTAAAGTTTCTCTTATTGTAATTTCATAAAGCAACTCTCCCATTTTAGATGGCAGTTGTGAAATGAGAAAGATTGAATCCATTTATCAATGTGAAGAAGAAGAGCAAGAAAAACTATATTCAAACAGAAACAGAGGAGTGTATTGTCTGAAAAGATGTGCAGGTTTTGAGATGATAAATTACACTGGCCTTACTGCTCGATGAAGTAAAACAGCACGCAGAATAATCTTAGACAGTTTGGATGTGTAACCGTTCATAGAACAAGTTTTAGAGGAAAAACAAAGGTTCGAATAATACAGTGTTGAAGGACAAAAAGTTGTTTTGCTTTTTTAAATGGTCTATTCATACTGTTGGCTATAGTTACTGTTTCTGAAGAAAATCCAATCCTCAAGGACATTTTAGATTGAGAATAAATCTGTAAAATAGGAGCCGTTCTCTTTTACAAAGAATGACACGCTATTCATCCTCGGAGATATTATTGTGGCCTGCACTGGAATGACTGCCCGCATTAATAACACTTTCATCAAAAATCCAGCCACGTTATTGACACATCAATAACGTGTTGTTTGGATGATACTAAAAGACTTCTGTTCGGTTTCCCTTCGGGTATGCTATTGTGCTGTCGCTGAATAATTGCTCTGTCTCTGTGGCATCCGGGAGCAGGAATCCACACCATGCTTCACAGTGATGGGAACCAATTTATTAATGTGGTCTTCACGTAAGTAGATTACCTGGCTCGGGAACAACTGGTTGACAAAAACACAGAGGCAGTGTGAGCACAATGTGAGAACAGTGATGTGCAAAACAGCCCAAAATGTCAGGTTTATAACTGTGCCATTCATCGGAATCCAGGATCCAACACAATGGTTGTCCTCAATTTTACAGTAACCTTCACTTCACTGCTAGTACACTTACAACCCACTGTCTTATTTTATATACTGTACATATTAATATAGAATGCAAATTAATACCACAGAAACTGAAGTATATTCTTTAAATACAGAACTGTAAAAAAGTCTTGAGCCGCCCACCTTTTCTTTATATTTTGCTTCTAAGCAGTCAGACTTCTTTTTTTTTTTTTTTTTTTTAGGTTGTTTTTA
>VUQG01045308.1:34278-49786 GCA_015106755.1 Etia nguti | reverse complement strand
TTTTTAAAGGTGGTCTTGAAAAATAGATCTTCTGGCTTATATGAAGGAAACTTTTTCTTTAGACAATGACTGCTTTGTCACTAATTTCCAGTCCAGTACTTTGTACATGACCTTCATTTTCCATTTTCAGAGGATTTATTTTTTTGTTAGTTAAGCCAATCAACACAGACCTATGCCTCAATCAAGCACAAGCACAGTTTCAATCCACCATCTGGGGCCTTCCTTTCTGTTTGCTTGCATGTTCTCCTGAGTTTGCATGGGTTTTCTTCAAGTATTCTGGCTTCCTCCCACAGTCCAAAGACATGCAGTTAGTTATATTACTTATTGGTATTGTAATTGTAAATGTACCCCCTACCAATTTTCCAGTGATTAAAGATCTAAAGGAGGATTAATTGGTGTTTCTAGGCTAATAAATACATTAAATAAACAACTGACAGTGATAAGACAATACCCCAAGGTTGAAATTGTATCTGTACTCTTTATATTGTTTATATTTTTGTATAATATTGTTAAGTAAGTAAATAAGTTTAAATGGAGTGGATGGTGTTTGGCCTACAGATCACATAAATTAAATGCTAAATCTATATATGCATATGTCTTTATGTAGTCAATATATGAAACTGATACCCAAGAAATCATATTGTCTTTGCTGTTCATACATACATCCTGCTAAAAATGTGTCCCGTCTGTAAAAGACAACTTGTGTCAGCCTCACATGTATCAGTCTTGAGGCCTGAAGCTGGATTTTTGCTTTTCTTACTGCAGCAACTGCATCCAAAAAATAACACATTTGGGCCTCGGTGTGAAACCCGAGATAAGCTGAGGTGGAGGTAAGCACGAACCACCTCAGGTGAGCTTTATAGGCAGCAGGGCCTCCAATCAAGGCAAGCAACACAATCACACCAGACCATGGAAAACATTATCTACCAAAAGCAATGGACCTCATGTGATGACCTTTTCCCTTTGATATTTCAAACCACTCTGTTGTAATTTCATGCCAGATTCACCAAATTTGAGGATCTGCTCAAATTTGGTGAATTGTAAAAACCTCCTTTACATTGCCTTTCCTGGTGACATATTATTAGAAACATGCTTTATCCCTAATTGCTCCACTGGAACCTTTAATGGGAACATTTAATTCCCAAGAGTTAAAATACATAAATAATATTCATAAATCCACAATAGGAAGAAAGAAAAACAAAAATGAAAAATTCTTACCCTTCTAGTTAAATTTTACCTCACTTATTTAAGATGATTTCTTTATCATACTGAACTCCCAAAGTCATTCTTCACAACTCTGAAGTCATATTTATTTTTCTGTAGTGACAAAAAAAAAAAACGAAGGTTATTTGTAAGAGAAATGTTTCAGCTTTGGCGGTCGTGGCTTTGGTAAAACTTTGGAATGGAGCAGGAGAGGATAACCTGTGCTGACCTATTCAAAGGTTTTTCTCAGTTGGTTTTTAAGCCTGAGTGGGGTATGAAAGACTGTGCGCAGCTTGCAACAAGCTGCATGGTGTGATTGCCAGGAAGAGGCAGAGCTGACATGTTATCACTTCCCTACATAGTGGCTCTGCCTGAGGGTTGTGAGCTGCTGCGAAATGACAAAGGGGGTGTGAAAGCATCTGAAGTGTGCAGATTAGTATAAAGGTACATCCACATGTAGACAGGAAGAATGACAGAAGGGTTTGTAGAAACAATACATAGTGATAGCTAGGGATGATAAGAATTAGTGATTCCGATTCCATTATCGATATCACATATCGATTCCTCATTGGCTCTGTTTTGAGAGTTACCACCATTGCTATGCAGCAATAAAGAAATTTTATTCATGCAAATTTATTGCATGGTGTGGATCAAATGTTTATGCATGTTTGTTGAGGTGTTTCCCCTCTTTGTTGTGATCAATGTTGGAGTTGTTACTCAAAAAAAGTAATTATTACACATATTACACACAACACTTTTCTTAAAACTAATGCAGTACATTACTTAATTACTCCCAGCAAAAAGTAATTCATTATACCCTACTACTCGTTACATTACTTTTACATTACTCTGTAAAATAGTTGAAAAACACTGTCTCATAATCACCATTTAACAATATAAATCTGAGACTAAAACCCCACACATCTCGAAGATCTTTGTATGGTAGAATACAAAGCTGACCGCACAAAGTAAAGATAAAAACCAGCACAAAAAAGCGATCGTCACAGTGATTCTGCTTCAGAAATGTGAACAGGTAGAAAGGGAGGCTCATTTGTTTGTTATGTGCTGAAGTTAAGGGTCTGGCTGCTGAGGTTGCAATTCTCTCTGGGTTTTTGGCTAGCTTAGCGTTAGCTTGGCAGATGCTTGCGAACCAAAGTTGTGTTAGTAGCATAGTGCTGTAGTTTCTGTCCTGGATGCAGTTTTCCACTTTGCCATTTATGTCTCCTTTTGCACAAAAAAAACCAAACAAAAAAGTCAACATCCATGCAGTAGACTGTGTCACTATTTTCCTCCTCAAACACAGGAACTGAAATCAGTTTAGGAATTGGATTACTAGGAACCGGTTTTCTACATGAACCGGTTCTCGATTCCCATCCTTACTGATAGCTAGATAGATGGAAGGGCAGAGTAGGACAAATAAACTGGAATATGGACAGGCTCTTGAAAAGCCTTAAAGGAAGATGGCTAAGCCAGTATAAAAAAAAGAAAAGTGTAATAATATCTGATAATTATGTGTCAAG
The DNA here is from genome assembly GCA_015106755.1 of Etia nguti. Classification (NCBI taxonomy): domain Eukaryota; kingdom Metazoa; phylum Chordata; class Actinopteri; order Cichliformes; family Cichlidae; genus Etia; species Etia nguti. The sequence continues at coordinate 47,063 of VUQG01045308.1, read as the reverse complement.
AGTTATGAGCTGGCTGATATACCGGGACTTGAGGATATCAGAATGCAAATAAAATGTGTATTCAAGAGTCAAGTGGTAGTAAATTTCAAAGAGTCAATTATGCATAATGCAATATCATATAGTAAGCAGGGCCAAATTCACTTTTCATTTCTTTCGTATTCAGATGAGCAAAGATGCCATCCAGAGAGAGAGAGAGAGAGCGAGAGAAAGAGAAAGTAAACGAGAGAAAGAAAAATAAAGAGAGGAGGAAGATGCTGACACATCTACAGGCAGCAGAGAGTCCTGGTGTCAACATTAGGGAGGGTGAATGACATGCTGCTGAGAAGCGTGGGCAGCACACAGGTGTCAGCGAACACTCTGCCCCAGGGCCAATGGAGAAGTGATGCTTACGAGACAAGGCAGAGGCGTATAAGCCTTGTCGAGCACCACAGGGGCCTCTGTTACAGTGTCTACTATCTTTCTACCTCGCCTTCCCTTTTCTTTCATGCACTGCATCACAGCCAGAACACGAGGTGAGGGATGGTGACCTTGCTGAGTCTCTGCTACAGTCCGTGCTCCTTTGGTGGATATGCAGATTTAGTGCCGCGAAAGGTCTGGATCAACATCAGGTCTAGACATGAGTCATTTAACTGTAATGTGTTCACAAGCAAATTGCATAAACAGTGTGCAAATGTCCATAAATACATACTCAGAAAAGTGTTGCAGTACATTTCCTGCCTGACTGTTGATTTTGGCAGTACGCTTCAGTTTTGGTTCAACAATTATAAATCGGTCTAACTCAATGACTGTTGAGGTGGATTTGTGCTCGAGAGTTTGTTAGTTAGCTCTCGTGTCACCCTGGTGTGAACTTGTTTGTTCCTGCCTGGAAGCAAATTCCACGAGTGACAAACATTGACTCATCTGACTTGAACTAAATTATACATAGGGAACTCATTTCAGCTCCTGCTTGAACACAAGTAGGCACGAAGGAAAAACACTCAATGTTCATGCTCTCCATTAAGACGGCAATTCTAAGGAATTTTGACAGCCCAGGCAAAGTCAGCTCAGTCACAGCATGATTTACACAGTGAGTAGCCTGTTAGGGTGAATCTTATCACAGGATATTAAAATGAATTAGTTGGCAACATAAAAAAAAGAAAAAATGTGGGCGACTTCTATGGTGTTGCATTTATTTATGAGAGCCTTATTCCAGATATTGGGAACTGTACTGCACTGTAGTTAGCCAGTTTATTTTAAAAATGAACAGTTCTTCAAATTTTCAGAACAGCATCCAGGTTCATCTCATAGCTGCCCTAAAATAACAGTTTTACTTTTTTAATGTTTCTGAATATTTTGCTTGATTAATTTCTGACTTCTCAGAAGTCCAGTCTGTCGGCTCAAATTTGAGTATAAAAGCTTGTATTCAGTTAATTTGCCTAATAAATAACCATACGATTTAGAGTTTTAAACAAGTTTTTGACACTTTTCTAAAATATTCGCATTTTTTAAAAATTATTTTTATGGCAGGTGATAATTAGAATCAATTTAATAAAAATTAATGTATCAAAATACATAATGTATTCAAGACCAAAAGTATCCCTCTCTTTTTTAAGCATGTCAACATAAAAAGCTAGCAACTCTTTCATATAATGTAATATCACTGCACTGAGAGTTTGAAATCTCGTGTGCTACTGACTGAAGGTCAGACTTTAAAGATTACACGCTGTGTTTGGCAAGACCAAAGAGGGGCAGAGAAACAAAGTGGGAATAGGCAAGTGAGAAACAGAGATAAAGGTATTATAGGATTCTTGGACCACTCAAGATATTCGAAAGGTTTTGAAAAATAGTGCCATGATAGCCTAGATATTTCAAAGTTATCTTTTTTGGCAAGAGTCAATTCTCTTCCTAGGATACACAATGTACTACAACCAATGTGGAGAAAAAAACACATCCAAAAAGCCAACAATAAAAGAGCAGCATAAAGGTTGGAGCTGTAGTTCTGTCAGAAAGTGCACATTAAGTAGCATTAACACATCAAATAGATACAGAATACATCTACTCCTTAAGAGCACTCTACACTCTACAAAAATATAAAAATTGACATTTCAACTGCTTTGCTGCCTTCTGCTGTTACATATACAGAAAATGGAAATCACAATATATGATGCACGTGTTTGCTTTGAGCACAGTAGGAGTGCGGAAACTTATATGTGTAAGTGAGAGCCTATTTTTAAGCAATACAGAGCTAAAAAAAAAAGCAATATGATATCTATGGATTAACCAGAGAGTCAAGGGCATTATTTCAACAGAGAAACAACACTGTGCAATGATTCAGACATACTGTGGCAGCTGGAATCTGAAGGCAGATAATAGATATTACTATGGCCAGATAGCATTAGAGACAAGTGAAAATACCTTATAGCTAAAAACCTTTTATAAGTTTAAAAAAATAGCAGGTAGTAAAGACAGCAGATATTACAACTATTCTTATGAAAATGGAAGTGCACATTTACATCAAGAATAGATTGGTGAAATGCAACAGCCGAACCTTTTTAAGCACCTGCTGTAAGATCACTGCTGTATCTCACCCTCTTAGTTATTCTTTTTCTTCTTCTTGCACTTTACTATTTATTGTGGTGACCCTTTCATAAGTGTGAATTGATTGAGCTAATAAAATAAAACACTCATTTAAAGTAACGTAAAGCAAGTTCTGACTGCCTAGAGGGTGAAGTGTAGATTCCAGAAAAAAAACCCACTTTATTGTGTAAGCTGTCTGCTGGAAATGGCTGCCTGTGGAGTTGTATAGGCTACTTTACAAGTAAGCCAACAAAGGAACAAAGAACATACTGATTGCCACTTTAAATGTACAAACATGCCATCTTTATATTATGATGGTAAAAGTAGATTGTAAGCATCTAATAATGTTGCTGCAATCTGTGTTATTAAGAATAAATTTCACAATAACAATCAGCTTTGACAGGAAAACAATTTCTTCATTTTTTTGAGAAAGACAAGACAAACACAGTTCTAATGTGAGAAAATGTAAATATCTGGGTCACGTCCTTCTTCAAACTGCATCTGAATAAAATAAACTGCCTCTGTTAATGTACAGCATGCTAGTTTAAACTCTTAACAGCTGAAGTGCAATAACCTTTTGCCAAGTACTGTTTAACTTATATACTGTGGCAACATATTGTGTTTTTGTTTTAATTATAAATCTCATTTAGCAATCACTATTTCACCATTTTTGAGGCAATATTGTTCTGCATTACATGTTCATCTAAAAGTGTAATTTGGCACTTTTCAATTTATGGCTCGAGTGCAAATATCTCCCTCCAAGTTGTCAGCACTGCACAGGCAATGTGACATACTTGTAAGCTTTCAAATAGAATATTATCATTAACGTAGAGAAGTTCAAAACTACACTAATATGTTTTTCTTGAAACGATCAAGGCTTCCCCATATTCCTAAATTTGTGAACAATTGAAAAATTCATTACCCAGTCCAGCAAAGTCTCTCTCAGCTGTACACCAAATGTAATGCAGGCAGATATTAACAACCAATGTTTATGAACTCATGACTCACAGTTACTAATAGGTTCTTGGAAAAAAGAGAATCTAATAAACTACTAATAAACTTCTTAGAAATCTGACACTCCTGGCATGAAGTGATGCTTAACTACGTATTGAAATTATAGCATCCTGTTCTATAAAATGAGAGAACAATGTTTACAGCTTTTTCTGATCATGCTCCTCCCTGTGCTGTACTACCAGGCACTTATCCACCAGACAAAGAATTTCATTTGTATTCACAGCAGCCTATTTTTCCTCGTTCCACAAGAAAGAAAAGCGGCTTTAATAAAAAAACTTCTTCTTGAGGGAAATATGAAAAACACTGGCAAAGCTGGCAAATTAACATTTACTGTGCAGCCAGACACTGTTTGCCAGGTTAGCCATGTCAGCCCACAGGACATCACTTCACATATCATCCACCGGGTTATTTCGCATACAAGTGGAGACCTTGCCAGCGAATGTTTGGATGCTGGCGGATGACTGTGTTGTCCAAACTAAGGCCAGCTTTTGAGGCTTGCAATGTGATATCACAAGGTGCCATGAGGGCACTGTTGCTCTTCTGCATGTTTTACACTCAAATTAGCCACTCTACTCCATCAACACCTGGAGGCTTTACTCACAGAAAGAGATTAGTACTACTCTACCTAACAGAATAGAGAAAAGCCAGTATACAAACTCTGCTGGCCTGGTCAGCACAAACTATAAAGACCCTTTTTTAATGTTGTGAGTGAGGGTCCAGTCACATGTCTGAGGTCGGCACATGAGAAGATAAAAATACTTTGCTTTATGCCCTGATGTGGTATTGAAAAGGAGAGAGCCAGCTGGGATTTACTTGCCTAAAAAAAATGTAGGAGTTGGTATTGGTTGGAAGCATTATGGAAATCTTGTGAGACCAAATTCACTCAAGCAAGAAGAACACAGATGTCTTTTTCAGAAATAGTTTATATAGCAATCATGATATAAAGAAGAACAATGTGAGTTCTTATTTTTTTATACTGAATTAGCATGTCCTAAAAAATTGGGATGCATGGGGGGAGCTCAAAACTTAAGTCAGATATGATATCGAATATGAATTCTGTTCATATTTGATATCATACGTGAGTCGTGGCATAAACCTAGAGACTATTATAGTTCATGTTCTGCCAGACTGCGAAACAGTTTCTTCCCCCAAGCTGTCAGACTCCTGAACACTCAGTGACTGGACTGAAACACACACACACACACACACACACACACACCTTCATACACGTCACTACATCGAGCACTTATCTACACAATCTCATACACAGACACACATGCATACCTTCATACATCATGTTACTTTTTGCACAACCCACTGTCATTGTTGCACTTTTCTATTGCACAGTTGTGTCTGCACTGTCATGTGTCTGTATTGTTCTGTTTTGTCTGGTGTTGCACTTTGTTTTGTTGCAATTTTTGCACACTTGCACTTTATGTAGTCCTGTGTTGATTGTCTGTTATATGTTATATGTAGCACCAAGGTCTTGGAGGAACATTGTCTCGCTTCACTGTGTACTGTACCACTGCACATGGTTGAAATGAAAATAAAGCCACTTGACTTATCATCGAGCTGCACATGGCCGACTGAAAACTTCATTTATCAAATGCAAACAATGTTTCTACACATAATTGCTCTATATAGTTATTGACTCTTATTTGAAAAGTTAGTGCGAGCCTATAATAGTTATCATACTGCTGTCTTTCCGGATCTCAGCATCGACCTTTATATGATATTTGGGATTTGCGTGGTGAATGAGATGTGGCGTCTGTTAGACAGCCAAGTGATGCCTGCCTGTTTAGCAGAGACAAGTGAAAGGTCAGTGTGTTTCTAGTGTTTAGATGTTTAAGGCTCAGGGCAGCAGACTCAAACTTGCGGCTAAAAATCAATCATGCCCTTCAGCAGCATGAAAGAGCTCCCCAACTTACAGCTGTGATTCAGGAGGAGGAAGAAAGGATAGCAGAAAAGCATGATAGATAGATGGAAAAAGAGAGGGCTTTTTTTTCCCTTTTTTAAATGTAGGTTTTCAGAGAGGCATAGTGGCGGTTGTGTGGGTGAGCATACTGTAGGGTTTACAGCTAACCCTTTAAATGCTTGGCAATAACCATAGCTGAGTAGGCTGTGAACACCTCTATCACTTGTATAAACGTCTGGCAAAACAACAGTTCCAAGAAGGCTGCCAATAAAAGTGATGTATGCTATGAAAGCCTGTCATCTGACTAATTATTTAAGAATTACAACCTTGTCTGAAATGAAAATGTGATTTGGATTGGTTCTGTCTAAAAATGATAAAAGCAGTTTTCCACCTGATGTCAGGAACAGTTGATGGAGGATTTGTAGTGAGTAGCTGTCTTCCTTTTTAGTTATCTAAAATCAGCAGTAATAGTTTTGTGGAGTACATTATTATTTAATGTGAAGGCTAACTCAGTGTTTTTTGATTAGTAGCAAATGGCTGTGGAGTCCAGCACGACTGGTATTTCAAGCTACAGGGTATCTTGCTAGTTGAGGCATAGTGTAGCCATTTATGAGTCAGATTACTGAGAACATTAAATCAGTCACTGTGGTCAGAGGGCATCTATAGGGAATTTATGCAGACTCTATGGTCTATAAATATCAAAAAACTGCAGACAAAAGACTACAGTATTACACACTATAAATTATTACCACTGACATTCACATTAAGGACCAGAGTAACAATGTCTAATGAAGAACAGGGAAAATGATTTTTCAAAGCCGTACAAAGTTGTTTCTAAAGTAGTGTGCTTAAGTCTTGAGCCACAGGTAATTTCTTTATATTTTGCTAGAAAAATGGAAAATAGGTGTAGTGAATTATTGAAATATGTTCATACATACATGAAAATACTGCATATAAAGCAAAAACAGGGTTTGAAGAACTAATGAGCTTAAAAGTCAATATTTGGTATAAACACCATTATTGTTCAACACACCCTGAATTCTCTTAGGTGAGCTTTCTTTTTATTTCTTAACTAAGTCTTCAGAAATAGTTCTCCAGATTTCTTGAAAGACATATTCAAAGCTCTTCTTTGGATGCTGGAGGCGTTTTATTCTGTTCTCTGTCAAGACTGGTTCAATAATCTTGAGGTCCATGCTCTGGCGGGAGGCAGTCCATGACTGATAGTGTTAAACTATGTGTTTTTCTATCCAGGTATGCTTTTACCATATGTAGTGTGTTTCAAATCATTGTCATTCTGAAAAATGAAGCCGTTGCCAATCAGAAGTTTTCCAGATGATATTACATGGTGGATTCAACGCTAAAGATACTTTTCTGCATTTAAAATTCCAGCAATTTTGACAAGACCCCCCACATTACTGGCATAAATTCAGCCCCAGTTCACAACAGAGCTTCCACTATGTTTTACAGACAGCTGTAGACATTCACTGTTGTATCTCTCTCCTGAACTCCTGTGGGTATACTGACGGCAATTTGAACTAGAAATTACAAATTTAGATTCATCACTACATAAGAACTGCTGCCTCTGATTATCTTTCTAAGGGCTTATGTAATTTGGCACCCTGTTTTCTTTCCTTAAGAATGGGTTCTTGACAGTAGATGGATCAACTGAAGAGCCAGTCTCAGGTGTTTCATGTCCAGTAGTACACTAACAATTAAATCTTTCCCTTTATTTCTTAAAGACGGGCTGTTCATCTGCTGTTGATAGTTCCTTTTAGGCCTAATGCTGCTTCTTTTTCCTCTACAAAGCACAGCATGCTGAGATATGCCAGGTTTTCAGCTAATAGCTCTTTGACAGTCACCAAGTATAGGTACTTGGTATTTGGGTAATACCTAGTATAGAACTTTATGCCAGTTTGACAGGCATAAAGAACTATTTAATGGCTGTCAAACTGGGTAGTTTTTTTTGCCATTTTTCACAGATTCAACTAAAAGAAATAGGAACATATTGTGTGTTTTTGTGATAAGCTGCTAGTAACAATGTGCCTAAAATTTCTTTTGCTACATTCCGCGGTTCATCCCGTAGCTTAGGTACCTTTTGTCAGCTTAAATGACTCACAGGTCAGTGTTTAGTAGCTTAACTGACAAAAAAAAAACATCCCCTGAAAATATTCAGGTACTGGACTTAAAATGTGTGAAAAGCAACTATAAAAGGAAAAGTACAACAACAGTAACTTTATATAAGGTCGAGTGGGACTGAAAAAAAAGAAGCTTTTTTATGTTCATACACATGGTGCAAAAAAAAGGATATGTAATTATAGCATACTGCCACTTTGTGTAATTGTTTAATTACTTGGGGTGAGAAGGTGTGGTGCAAGCACAAGCAGTGACACTATGTTGTTTATTGTGATAATGTTGACACTCTTCATTGTGCTAACAGTATAAATAAGAGCATTGCTTGATGATGTGTTGTTGTGCTCTTCCCAAGATTACTAAACTATTTATTGACAGTTATGGTATAACACCCACTGTATGTCTACAGAGGGCTGTAGTAACAGGAATAAATAATGTCACAACATTAAACAACTCTGTCACTTCTTAATGATATTCTTTCCATTTAGTAAAAAAGGCCAACTACTGAAATCTCCTGGAAAGTGTGCGGGTAGAATGAAAGGTATCTCATTTATGATAAGATAGTTATTTTTCGAATACAACATAAAGAAGATGGAAAGTACACTATATAAAACTGCATGTGTGTTATAAAAATACAGAGACATATGCTTAAAATAACTCCCCAAAACAAATAGCATTAAATGTTTAGTAATGTAACATGTATGCAATGAGCATTTAGTCATAATGAGCACAAAACTTACACCAAAGTGACAGCTGACATTTACAGAAATACATCCCTTTGCTGAGGAGAAAATGAAGAACTATAAAATGAGGAGAGACGCAAAAGGAAGACAAAGTGAGAAAGAAACCGACAGAGATATAAGCTGAGAGGAAAAATTCGGGGGATGCGCGAGCTCGGCAAGGTAGGGGGGGAGGGAGGAGGATGAAGTGGAGGAGAGCAAAATGACATACTCAGAAGCAGTGAGGCAAAAGTCTCATGTGATCTAGAGTAGATTTAGAAGGCGAAGTGCTGTGGGAGAGATAAGCAGCACGGAAAACTGCTCAGATCACAGGTTTGTTACATAGGGCCAGAGATGTAGCCTCAGTACAAGAAGGAGGATTCACATAGTGGGTCCACGTTAGATAGCAGCTTAGCCCTCCTCTCTAGTCTCACACACACACACACACACACAGAAAAAATATATTCAGTAAATATTCAGTTGCTTCCCATGTGCCCAGTGCTAAAGACTTCCCCAAAGGGTTGTGTGCGTGAGTTCCATTTAAAGGAGCCATTCACTCTGATTTAATGATAGAGCTCCAGAAAAATCTTTATTACCCAAGAAACCTGAGCAAAATGAATGTCTGCTCATCCACACTGATATAATTAATCTCTATATTTCATATTAAAAACACACTGGAAAAGCATTAAATGAATAGAGAATTAGTTCAAGCACATCATATATTTAACCATTGTCAAATACTTGTCATCCTGTTGCCTTGAAAAGCTAAAGCATAGTAAGTACATAATCAACAAGTCAGCAAGGAACTGATGTCTGACAGTTCAGAAGGCAAAAGGAAGAGAAAATCTGCTGTGTGATTGAGAAGAGAAAGTGAGGATGAGAAGGGGAAAAGATAAGGTTTAATATACAATCTCAGTTCCAATAACTTTGGGATTCTGTGTAGAATGTCAAAATTCACAAATCTTATAAAATCCATATTTTAAAAATAGCAAATTGAGGCATTTTACCATGTTATGAAAAATATTGGCTCATTTTGAATTTAATGGCAAGCAATAGGTCTCAAAAAAGTTTGGAAAGGGGCAAAAAAAAGGCTGAAAAGTTCAGTTGTACTAAAGAAAACAGTTGGAGGAACATTTTTGAACCAAACAGGTTAATTGGCATAAGATCAGTAACTTTTTCTACATTACTGGGTAGAAAAAGAACATCTTAAAGAGGCAGAGTTTCTCTAATGTGAAGATGGACAGAGGTTCATCATCTGCAAAGAACTTCATACACAAATGGTGGACCAGTTTCAGAATAATGTTTCCCAACATGATGTTGTAAAAACTAGAATATCTCATCATCTACAGGGCATAGTATGATAAATTAAAATCAAAACAAATCATTGAAAACGTACAATTTTGTCACAGAAATCACTGCACAGGATCAGGAAAACTTCCACAAATCATTATCTGTGAACTCCATTTGTTGTGCTATTCCCAGTTACAGGTTAAAGCTCTCCCATGAAAAGAAGAAGCCATGTGCAAACATAGTCCAGAAACATAATCCTCTCTGGGCCAAAGCTCATTTAAAAAAGAGTGAGGCAAAATGGAAACTGTTCTGTGGTCAAACGAATCACAGTCTGAATTTTTTATTTTTCTCAGAAAACACTGATGCCGAAGGAACCATGTGGCTTGTTATTAGCACTCAGTTCAAAAGCCTGCATCTCTGATTCTATGTGGGTGGATCAGTGCTTATGGAATTGGAAGCTTGCACGTCTAGAAAGGCACGATCAGTGCTGAAAGGTACACCAAAGTTTTAGAGCAGCACATGCTCCCACTCAGCATCCAGCAAGAACTTCGGGGATAGTCTTACATATTTCAGTAAGACAACACTAAACTGCGTACTGCGTCGACAAAATGGCTTCATAGTAGATATAGGTTTGAGTAAATATTCTGTTTTTATCTACATTTCAGACAGACAAAAACACCACAAGATGTTTATCTAAACTCTTCTGAAAAGCAAGTTGTAACATGCTGCTAAAGCAGCAACTAAGGCATAAGCCATTTATTTTATCCAGCATTGACTGGGAGCTTCTCATTTCCCTCTGACAGATGGAGGGGACCAACCATAAAGCAGTAGAAAAAAATCATTAAGTCAGCCAAACCCCTGCAGAGTTGTTTTAATTGTGTGCTCTGGTGCTGTAGGCATAGCTCACCTGATTGCTGCTATAACTAACTGCCTTCACAGAGACAGACGAGATCTTCAGTGGACATTTAGAAAGTGATTTGTGTTCAGAAGGTTCCTTGGGGGGGAGGACAACGTGGAGAGATAGAGTGACTGGGAATGAGGAGACAGATCATTGCGAGCGAGCAGATTGGATACTCTCCACTGGAGAGAACATTGTCCAGCAGGAGAGGCTCAAGCACCTGGCTAATGCTTTCACGGCTCATAATTTAGAGCAGGCCTGCCACTGCGTCTGGTTAGCATTGTCAGTGTGAAACCCTACAGAGGTCTATGCCTATGGTCTCGACCTTCTGAGTGTGCTTCAGACATGCCACTTATTCAAAGCACTAATCAATGGCCTTTCAACAGCTATGTTGCTGTGCCTGTGTATCAATCATTGAATAAAGCTGAGCAACGAAAGAACATGAGCGCACACACAAAGTGCTGGATTATAAACCATCAAGGAAGCATTTATTTGATGTGCACACACTGAACCATATGAGGAATGCACATATACAGACACACACTCTACCAGGTACAAATTACCAAAGCTGAGATGGGCTGAAAGACAAAGCCGTGCACAAACAAAGAAATAAAACCTCAAATGCTGCGTTGAGAGGTTGGGGAGGACTTCCTTTTCCCTGTCTTATGCATAAAGGCATACCAAATTCTGTTGCAGAAGACAGTCTGCCAACACTCCCTAGTCTAACTGACATACAAGCTAGTAAATCAATCCACTTAAAACAAGCTTTACTCTAAGCTCCTAATGACCGCAATGTGCCAGGTAACTATGCCATCAGACCTTAAAGCTTCACAGTCTGAATGCTACAGAACTTTACCTACAGCAGCAAAAAAAATAAATAGAAGACAACCGTTAACACTAGTTTGTCCTCATCAAAGAAGATTTTTCTCAGCAGTGTCAGCTGGCATGTTAATAATCCATGTTTATTTTGAATTATAGTTTAATTCTAATTACATTTATATAATTCAGTTATGTATGACTTCTTGGCCTCCTCCAGAGTCAGAGTATTATCAGCCCACCCAACCTTGTAGATGAGCATGTCTATAGAGGGTATATTGTATGCGAATCCACTAGTCATCTTAGGCCACTGTAGATTATGTCTCCTCATCTTGCATCTTCCTCTGCATGTTTAACAGTCTAAGCAGTTAATCTTGTCAAAAGAGACTCTTAATAAACTCAGAGGAAAACCCTGTTTCTCCCTCAGACACAAATGTGATTTACAGCAGCGATGATATGCAGCATCTACCCTGCACCTCTAATATATATTTATACATAAAACTCACTGATCAGTCAAGCACAGAGAAGCGCATCATGGAGATGGGAGACGCCATATTAGAAATGATACCTCTTTGCAGAATATTCATGACATGAGAACAATAATGCAAACAAAGCCATCATTAACACAGTTATAAATGCATATGAAATTGTGACCTCAAACCCTTTTGGTGCACATTACCAACTGTTTAAATATTGATCAGAATATTGGGGAAGATGAATGTGATGTGACCACATATATAAATGTGTCTTCAGGTGTTCTTGTCCACTTTCTACAGCCTTTTACACCTACTCCCCCTGTCTGGCACTACAGCCTAAGCTGCTCTTTGGTGTGTGAAGTTACAGGTTGGAGGCAGCTACATCAACAGTCGTGTCAAGGAGACTTACGTGTACTCTTCCTGGGTGAAGATTGGGATGCGAGAAGGCTGAAGGACTGTGATCTCCACCAAAGTACCGTTAGACTTCACTGGCTCCCCATTGTCATAGGCTATCACAAAGAGCTGCAGTGGAGCAAGAGAAAACATGTGAACAAAAGAGACATGCAAATGCAAACACTAAATTAATACATTTTTTAATCTCAATGTCTGCTCTCTGCACAAATAATTCCTTTTTTTGGGGATTGCCAGTCATTTTTGCAAACATGTTCGGCATCCTAATAAAGACACAACGGCAAATCTGCTCTGGCGAGCAGGCTGCAAAGCTCCCAGAGAGTGAGAATGAATGTATTGATCTACATTCATAGACTGTGGAGAAAGGAGCTCGGGGAAGGGGGGGAAGGGAGGGTAGGGCAGAAAGAGAAAGAACATTAAAAATGTTTTTGTTTAAAATAGAGTAAGTAAAAAAAAAAAAAAAAAAAAAAAAAAAGGGGGAAAAAAAGGGGGGGGGGAAAAAAAAATAAAATAAAATTTTTTTTTTTTTTTTTTTTTTTTTTTTTTTTCTGTTTGGGGTT